>VZSR01002145.1:4264911-4287681 GCA_013398615.1 Brachypodius melanocephalos | reverse complement strand
ATAAAATATCAAAGCCATCAGGATGGAATTACTGCAGTAAAACTCACTCCAGCCCCAGCAGCTGTCGGTATTTAGTCGATAAAGGCAGAGACGGCAATTTTCACATTAATTTCAGAACCTGATTCTCCAAAGTGCAGCCAGAAATCCTTCAGAAGCACAAGGAGCGATCCAGGGAACTCCAAGGTTCTGTGAATGTACTTGAAGCTCATTTATTTTTCATGGTTTTCATTTTTTTTTTTTTTCCAAACTCTCAAGTTTTTCACTTCGTTTCTCAAAATTGAGTTTTCGAACTCGCGGATTTTTTAAAGCCACAGCTGTGACCTGGGCAACTCCAACGTCCCATTAATGTAATTAACACCAATTTCTTTTAATCACGCCCCAAGACAAAGCTTTCCCAATCTGAAAGTTAAATCCCACTCGAACACTTTTATTGGTTTTACCCAAGGAACCCAAACCACTGCAGAGTCTTTCCATCAACCACCAAAAAATGAAGCTGCTCACGAGTAATTTGCACAAAAACTGAAGATGGAAGAGACCTGAAACAAAAGTTTGACATTTTTTAATAGAAATATTTAAATAAAATAGACGACCACCCTTGTTTCTAGGATCAATAATTTATTTATTTATTTTCTTTTTGTTTTTTTTTTTTAACATTTTGCCATTTGTTACAGGAGAAGAAACACTTGCTAATGGAAGTGACATGTCTTTGAACCATTTTCCAAGGTAATGGAAAAAGTCAAGCATATTCCCTAGGATGCACATTAATGACTAAGCTGCCAGTATTAAATCAATTGAAGCAAGTGCAGTCCCTATTTAAACCTTGTATAAATTAATTTAAGGACTCTCCTTCTCCTACAGGAAGACTAAATTGTAGCATCTAATTTTTTTTTTATTATTATTATTTTTTTTAATCCTGAAGTCTCGATCTTTTCTCTCTCTCTCTCTCTACTTAATCTGCAAAAAGCCAAACAGGCTGAAGCCAAAGCCACAGAACGGATTCTGAGCCAAGGTTCCTTCTATTCCTGGTGATTTCCTCAGTTCTCTCCTGTCCCAAAAAGGGAAACAAAACCCTCCCAGCCTTCTGAAAACCAAATCCTCTGCATGACAGCGCATTGCATTGCCACAGGGGGATGTTCTCCCAGCAAAACAAATCACTACCAAGGTACAAAGAATTAGAAATGAACTCGGTAAAAACGCTCCTCACGTTTTCCCAGTGGTATAGTAACCAGAATCCTACTTTCCTTCCCACAAAAAATAGATATATATATATATATATTTTTTTTTTATAAATACATTTTAATGCAGACAATTCTGCTCCTATGCCAAGGGAAAAAAAAAAAAATCACATTCAAACAGGTTTGCTGGGTGTATCAAGATACAAAGCAGACACCAGAGCAGGCAGGAGCACGGGGGGTTTTTGGGGGGCTGCAGACGCACAAACATCATTTCACCCACTGACCAGTGATGGGGAGAACAACTGAGCTGCGAGGTGAGACCTGGAGCACAACACCCCTCAAATAAAATCAGGGATTTCCACGCAGATTAAAGGATATGAACTCTCAGTGGTGTTTCTTATTAATGCTAAAAAGCCTCTATAAATTTGGGCAGCGTTTACGCTGGGGGTAGAGAGAAGAACCACGAGCAGGAGCTCGCAGCTGCCTCAGACCCAGGAGAAAATCGAGTCACTCACCATGGCCTTGAAGCTCTTGGGCCCAAATAACTGAAATTAATTCTTGTTTTCTGTCCCTGTCCTCCTTTCCCTCACCTTTCACTCCCTAAACGCACACAAAGCTGCCCAAATTTTCTGCCACACACACACGGTTCCAGCCCCAAACGACAGCAAAGGTTTCTATGGTTTCCTCCCTAACCAGATCTAATTAAAACTGAGCTGTTAACCACCTTTTCCAGGTGATGAATAATTAACAGGGCATTTTTATAACGCTTACTAAACATGACAGTTGGGTATTAGCATTTTCTTACCTTAAATAGCCCCGACCTTTGCATGACTTTAACTTTGGTCATGAAGATCGGGGTTTATTTTTCATGGGTGGATACGTAGGATAATTCTCAATACACTTTAACAGGTTGGGTTGGTTTTTTTTTTTTCTCAAACTGAAGGGATTTGGAAGTTGGTAGCCTGCACGTTTCACACACAGCCAGTCACCACCATTCCAAGATTATGGAATAAAACTTTGAGGACAGAGGTGGGAAAATAGAGCATCTTACTGACCAGCTCAGAAAAACAAGACAGAGAGAGAGAGATTATGAGCAAGAACAGAGCCCCAGCAGACTTGTTTTCAACCCTGGAGAGATTTTCTACACTAAAATAAATAAATAAATAAATTCTGAGTCAGGAAGGGTGGAGCATTCAGTTATTTCAGAAATGTCACCACGTAAAGGATAACCCGCAGAGAAACAATTTTGGTTTTTGCCACCCAACTGAGAGCAAAGCTCCTCGATTTTCAACCACGGCTGATGTGTTAAAAATTCTAAAAAAGAAATGGTTCTTGTCCCTGCCATGGGAGTGTGAGTTATTTGAGCACGCAGCTCACCGCAAATGTATCGCTGCTTTTAAAAACCCTGACCGCTAAAAGAACCCGAGGCTGACAAAATGAAAAAAAAAAAAAAAAAAAGTCAAATTATAATTTCCCTGAAAGAATTATAATTTCCCTGTCTCTCAGAAAAATTATTAGCACTCAGAGAGACACAGTTTCTTTTTCCAAGATTAAGCCACTGTGTGAAGCACACACTTAATCCTGGTTTATGACAGGAAACAGCCGGGCATTATTAGCAGATAATCTTGGTCAGCTCTTGGATGTTTTCTTTCACTTTCGGAAAGTCAGATCCCAAACTGCCAGGCTGGCTTGTTAAAACAGAGCTGTAGTGCTAATTAAAGTCATGTTGAAAATGAGATCAAGGAAGAAAATACGACAATTCCTTTTTTTTTTTTTTTTTTTTTTAATCCCAGAGCCAATATTTGGTAATTTGGCAATGAACTTCCCAAGCAAACCCAAGAATGATGAATGTTAAAATGCAAAATAATGGCTAGTCAAGAAGATTAACACATTCTTCTGTGAACAATGCTGCTGAGACTTCATTCTCAACTGGGTTATAATAAGAATGAGCTGCCAATTTAAGAGGGGGGGGAAAAAATGTGGATTTCACAATGGGGCAGCAAATTCAGCTCCCTTTCAGAAGGAAGTGAAAATTATTGGATGCTGCACAAAGTTTGGTCTTTAACAGGAAATTTTGAAGGTGGTTTTTAAGCAGAGCAAGCACAGAAGTGGCATTAAAACAGTAAAAGTTTTTACAAAGGGTTCCCAAGTGAAACAGAGACGTAACAGTGATAATTGCCTCAGTGGGACACAGAAAAAAGCACCTTCATTGCACTTCCCACAAAAAAAAAGTTCTGCTGTTTGCCTCGGTTTAGGAATCAGAATTTGTTACTTGTGGCAAACCCTGGGGATTTTTAATAAGAGTAGAATTGTCCCAGCTGAAAAGCCAAAGGTAAAATTGGTTGAAATTGATTTTATTGGAAATGTCCAATCTTTATTTCTGGCTTAAAATATTCCTAATTATATTAGGTAACAAACTCACTCAGTGTAACATCTCCCGTGTGATTCGCACTGAATTTTCTGTGAGGCTGGAATTATTACATATAAAATCTGAGTTATAGAAGATTTCAGGGGAGGAGCAGCTGATAATTCATTCTCTTGTGTTTGACCTCAAACCTTCCCTAGAAAAACGTCAGAAATTCCATTCACACTCTGCACTCCTGGGAACACGGTGATTTCTCTTGGGTCTTTTATAAGGGGCACGTCTACCACTCAAATTTCCCTTGATTACAGTAAAATTTTTATGGAATTACTCTTTTTTTTCTATGAGTTTCGAAAGGAGGTAGCGTAAAAATAAAAAAAAAGGAGCAGAACATGACTATTTCAGAGGAAACTCCATCAAATGACCCAAGAGTGCACACCAAAGTACAGCCAATCTCATCACATCATATTAAATATATCACTGGCAATTCTGGGCAAATTCCATCCCTAAAAGTCATTTAAAAATCTTATGCACAGGAGTGACTGTTGTGGAAAAAACAGGTGAAAAATAACCCCCCTCTCAAAAAAAAACCCTGTACAGGGTGGTAATTATAAACATACACACTATTTTGTCTTTAAATTAACTTTTTTTTTCCTCCTGCAAATTGAAGCAAAACCCAGAAATACTCAAAACTTGCAAAATGTCGTTGTATATACGATTTAACAGCCGTGATTAAAAAAAAAATATATATAAGTTGGGGGAGGAATGAAAACATTTTTGAAACTGTTTTCGTCTTTAGCAATTATTGTGCTATAAAATAAATGGTCAGCAGCTCAAAGTACTGCACGGATAATGAGGAAATCCTTTGTATCTCTCAAACTGATCAGCCAGCTGCAGGCTACTTGTATGATTTAAGACACTAAAGACAGAAAATAGTGATAAATACAAGTCTCACTGTGCTAAGAATTACTGCAAGCTACTACTTGTGTAAAATCGGTGAACTTGACACACTTTTGTAGCTACCAAGCTTAATAAAAACTGCGCCGTGACCTAAAATCACTGTGTTTTTTTAGGAAAAAAAAAAAAACCCTGCCTCCTCTCTCAGCAGTCGAAAAGCCAAGCCAAATACAAATGGAGACACACTGAAAAGTGACCACAACCCCAACAAGAGCACAAAACCCTCCCCGGCCTCAGGCTACACTTGGAATTGTTTGTGGTCCTGTCTGACCTACAGGGATGCTCGTCACGAGTGGAAACGGTATTTTGATTTAAAAAAAAAAAAAAAAATTCTTACAGTTATTACACCTATCTGAGGCTAAACGTAGAATGTTCCACTTCAACTCACAGAAACAGACATGGAGACATCAAGTATTTATAGAAATATCTACAGACTGCGACTGTCTTTTATTTTTGCTGGGTTTTTTGGGGTTTTTTGTTGTTTAAATATCAGTGAACTGACCTTCAGAGTAAGGGTTTCATGACAACAGGTCATCCCACACTAATTTATTCTCGGTGTTGCTATTTCTTGGGCTAAATTGGTGTTAAATTTCTTCCAGAGTCTGAAGGAAGAACTTTTGCTGATTATTTTTTTTTTTTTTGCTGTGTTAAAGTTGTCAATTATTGGATTTAGTTTCACCCGTATTAATATCTGATGAGAAACATTTTAACAAAGGGGAAACCGCTGTCTTAAACCTCCTTTAAATGCAGATGCAAGTAGAAAATTGGAAATTCCACACAGCCCAGCTGCCCTAGACAGTTAAAATGTTGCTCTAAGAAGCAGTGCTGAAGTTCTTATCTCGGTATTGAGCAGAGATGAAAGAAAAGGGACACGGGAAATGTGCGGCATGAAAAGGCTGACTGCTAAACAAAGCAAGGATCCTTCTGTTTTTCCTGATTATTCTGCAAAAAAAAAAAAAAACCCTGAAATGATGGAATGTACTTGTGGAGGTTCATAGACCCACAGTGCCATTTTTTACCTTTGCCTGAAATGTCAAAGGAATGTGAATGTAAAAACACCCAATTAACACAGCTCTGTCACTGAACCACCGCTCCTCGCTGCAGGTTCTGGCGTTCCCAGGGTTAAACAGAACATCACGCAGAAGGATTGAAACTAAAGCATGAAATACTCATGGAGAGAGCCAATCTGAAGATGGAATCTTGCCTTTTGTGAGATGTTCTGCTCGTTATTTTCAACAGGCTGGACAAGGTAAATCGGCCTTTGAAGCATTCACAAAGAGAAACAACCACCCAAACCTCTGCCTTTGCACCCATCCACTCCCATGGGTTCTCTGATTACATTCTTTGGGAAACCAATCCTAAAAGCAACTGGAGGGCAAGAATATAAACACACAGAACCAGGGCAAAACCCCCCTCAGGTCCCACAGGGCCATTTTCAAAGCAGACACTTAAAAAGAACTCGGGGAAGCGGCACCCGAAGATCATTTCAGCTCAAAACCTCTGAAGAACTGGGTCTGCTTCAAAGCTCAAAAGAGAGATGTCATGAAACTCCTACTGTGGCAAAGAGTCCTTGGTTTGGTGGGTCCTTGTCCAGGTGACATTGCAGGCAGCAGAGCTGGAGGTGTTGGGATCCCTGACGAATTCCAGAGGGAAGGGGAGGCCACGCTCAAGGTCCTCCACTGTAGGAATAATCTGCCTTGTTGTGCATCACCAGCTTGTTGTCTACAAAGTAGAAACTGTCCGACTGTGTCTCGTAGGGATGCAGGATCATCTCTCGAACTGCGATGGGGGAAATGGGGGGGAAAAATGGGGAAAAAAAAAAAGAAAAAAAAAAACCAACAAAGTTAAGGGTGATGCTCCACGCTGGGTTCGAGCATTGTTCAGTGTCACCCAGGCAGCGGCAAAATCGGGTGAAAAACCAAAACCCAAAGGGGAATTGCCCAAACCGCTCCTTGTTGGTGTCTTTTGAACAATTCGAGCGTAATCGTGGAATTTCGATGCTGGAAAAGCCCTCTAAGGCCTTAAAATCCAACCTGAATTCACTAAACTGTCACATCCACACCTCCTTTGAACATTTTCGGGGATGAAAAATGCTCATAACCAAAAATACATTAAGGCACCATATAACGGGGGCCTCAGAACAAGAACCCATCGCATTTTGGTTCTTTTCGTTTTGTTTTTAAAAACTGATAAAACAGCAAACTCAAAGTAAATTTGCTCTGGCCTGACAGCAGGGCCTCACTATATTTTCCACAGACTGTAATGTAATATTAGTGCTGACACACACAATTAGGGGCTGTAAAGAGGAAGGTGACAGAGATTTAGTGCTTGTGCTATTGTGGCTTGGGAGAGAGGAGAGAAAATAAAAGTTATGTTCACACTAAAACCTCTCAAGCTCACAATATAGAACATCAAACATTAAAACTAAACCATAACATTTAAGTTATTCATTTATAGGATGTCTTTTTAATCTTTTTTTTGGCTTGTTTTTATAACATAATTATCTTTTTTTTTTTTTCCTCCCTGATAGCAAAGCTCCCCTTTTATGAATTAAGAAGAAAAAAAAAAAAAAAAAGCAACTGCCTTGTGTGTGATGAGATACATCCTATTAGAAAACAAAAATCAGTGTTAAGACAGCTATAAAAGGATGAATTATTGCACACAACCCACTCTCTAGAGACAGCCTTTAAGAAAGGGCTCCCCCAAACACCTCAGGTGAACATCATGGTGTGACAACCCAGAAATGAAAGTTTATAGTGAAGAGCTTACTGAGATCCTCTGAGAGCTGGGGGAATTCATAGATGTGCTCACAAGTATTTTTACTGCTGGGGATGCAGAAGCCGAACTCGAAATCAAAACTTTTCAGCAGCTGGTCACGGAAGTAGTGCCTCTCAATCATACGGAAATTATTAATGGGTTTGTCCCCTACTGTGAACTCCACCCTGAAAAAGAAGGGTAAAACTGAGGTGAAAATTTATGCTTCAATAAGAGCTGCAACATTCCTGAAAGGCAGAAGAGACCTCTGGTTAAAAAAAAAAATAATAAAGCCAAAAATATAAAGCAACAGCACTAATCAAATTGTTGTTTCCTCTTTCACTTAAAGCATTCTACAGGGACACACCACAGCCTTAGATAAACACCCCAAAGCTCATCCAATTCCACCTCTGCCATGGGCAAGGACATCTTCCACAATCCCAGCTTGCTCCAAGCTCCATCCAAGCTGGCCTTGGACACCTCCAGGGATGGAACAGCCCCAGCTTCTCTGGGCACCCTGTGCCAGGGCTCACCACCCTCAGAGGGAAGAATTCCCTCCCAATATTCCATCTAACCCTGCTCTCTGGCACTGGGAAGCCATTCCCTGTGTCCTGGCACTCCCAAAAGTCCCTCTCCAGCTCTCTTGGAGTCCCTTCAGGCACTGGAAGATGCTCTAAGGTCTCCTCAGAGCTTTCTCTTCTTTGGATAATCTTCCCACTTTATTATTTATTTTTATTTATGACTGACTAAACAGCCTAAAGCGACAGAGGAGGCAAGAGACTTGGAGACCCTCCCAACAAACAAAAAAAAAAACCCTGTTCAATCGACTTCCTGGCAGGATGAAGATGGAAGAGATGGGCTTTTTTTTTCCCCTGGGATTTCAGTTGTTTTCTGTCCCAGGGAGCAGAGGGGGGGTTACTCACGTGGCTCCCACTTGCCGCAGCCTGAGAAAGGCGGGGGTGAACTGATAGCGCACGAAGCGGCCGGCGTTGGGGTCCACGTCCTTCCTGTCATTGTGCTCCCGCTCTGCAAAAGCCCAAGGGAAGAACTGTCAGAGCTGCCTGAGAGCCAGAAACTCAGGGGAAACATTTGTGGGGGTGTTCTTGAGCCACGTAAGCCAGGAAAGCACGCTGGCGCTGAGCTCGTCCTCCTCCCATCCTGAGGTGTCCACCGCTGGTCACTCAGAGATGGAATGCTGCAAGATGGGCTTGGGTTTGAGTGATTTCTTATCTTCTGGATTTCTATTCCTCATCTCCTGCTCCTAGCTCTCATCAGAGTAAAGCCATTTCCCCTTAGCATGCTTGGTTTGCTACCTATGAGCTACAGAAAACTTCCTCTCACCTGCAGGGAGGTGGGGAAGGGTTAAAAGTGCTTGGCCAGGCAAAGAACAGCTGCCCTGGGTTTTTATCACCGCTGGCAACAGGCAACATTTGGATGCTTACAAGTAACACCTAAAAGTTAATTAAACAAAGGCCAAAAAAAAAAAAAAAAAAAAAAAAAAAAAGGCAAATGTTCAGTTTGTTTAATTTGCCTGTTGGCAGTTTCTCTCTTTTGGAAATAGAATTTTCCTGACTGCTCAGTGAGAGATGTTAAACTAACAGCTCAGCTATGTGCAAGGGGCACAGACTGATGAACAGCCAAGGAAAAAAGCACCCAGTGATCTCCTCCTCCTCCTCTGCTCCTGTTTACAACATCCATCTGTCCCTTCCCATCACAGATGGCAACAGGAAGAGCACAGCAGCAGCCAGCTCTGCTCACCCTGTTGGTACAAAGAGACACCTGAGAAACATTCCTGCTGCAAGATGGGGCTCCAGCCCTCCTGCAGTGGAGGGATACTGCTGCTTTTGGGAAATGTGTGGAGTAAAAGGAGTGGGGAAAGGCAAGAGAAGGCATTTGTTCATGGAAACCTTATTTTGTGTGTGAACTCACCTGAAGCTGCTGGCTTGGTGATTTCAAACAAGACTGTGCCAGATTCCATGTCCCGGATTTTGAACCTGGTGAAGTCTATCTTGTAAACATTTTCCTCTGGAGTGCACAAATAATCTGCAGGGGGAAGCAAAATTTAAATGAAGGCTGCCCTGAAATGCCAGGAATTTCTGGCTGCTCTCTGGAGGCCACACCAGCAGTGAGAGCAGCCCGAATGCATCTCCACTATTGCCTGTTTTAACTCAAAATTGATGTCTCTGAAGACAGTCTCAGTTCTGGAGGCTCACGCTGCCTTGCTCAGACAGGACAGGGGAAAGAATTCTCTCCCCCAACACACAGAGGCCATCACCTATTCCCAACCCTGTGCCAGCATCTTCTGCATCCATTTCCTCCTGGGGTATCGAGACCAGTCAGCACCTCCATCAAATCCCAGCCTTTCCAGCCTTAAGAGGCTTTGCCCGTTTTAAAAAGTGCCCTGTGGCAGAATGTGAGGGTTAAGCAGCTTTGGGAGCTCTAAGCCGACTGCACTAAACTGGAACAGGAGTCCCCTCCTCCCCTGTGCCACCTCCCTGCTCCAGCCCTCTGCAGACAAAGGGTGGCCTCCTCTCCCCACTGATGCTCATCCCACACCAGGGATTGTTTTCCTCAGCACTGGAAATGATGGTGAAGCCTTTCCCTGTGTTAGGGAAACAGGGAGCAGAGCCCTTCCCTGCTCTGGGCATCCTTGAGAGAAAGTCATGGAATCACAGAACCCTTAAGGTTGGAAAAGCTGTCTAAGGTCATCAAGCCCAACTTTTCTCCTACTAAATCATGTCCCAAGTGCCACATCCCCGGGCCTTTTCAACACTTCCAGGGATGAGGATTCCACTGCTAAAATCCCCAGAGTTTTGGCCTTCAGCCTTGCTGTGCCCTGAGCCAGCTCCCAGCATGGGAATCATCCTCCTCCCTGGGGAAGGAGCACACACAGCACAGATTGAAAGCAGCTCCCATTCCTTACTCTGCCCTGACAAATCTAAAGAAATGCTCTATGTAGACAAGTCAGGTCAGCTTTCAAACAACAGCACGCCTGATTGTTGTAGGAGGCTGGTTCTGGGTGTTCCAAGGTGAAAATAATACTTTAACATTCTAATTCGAAGCACTTTCTCAGCTACTAATTCCTGGTGTTAATCTGAGCTAATCACTTATTTCTGTCTGCTCTCCTATTTCTGAAACACCAACAAATCCATCCACCTGAGGCTCAGTCACTGACTACATAAAAACAACTTACAAGTGCTCAGAGCTCAGATCTGCCCACGCCAACCCAACTTCAGCACGGGTCTAAGAAACCCAGGACCCCTGTGAGAGACTTCTGAGCTCCTGGGCACCAACACCTGGCACCAGCACTTTCCTAGAAGCCTTTTATTCCTTCCAAACCTCCAGAATTGGGAGAACCATCCAAGTAAACTCAGTACAAGGAACAGAGGTGCTAAATGTTCTCCCTGGACAGTTTTACTGCTCTCCAACAACCCCATATGGTGAATGCTCAAAAGAATGCCAGAGAATTTGTGGATGCCCCATCCAAGGCCAGGCTGGATGGGGCTTGGAGCAACCTGGTGTAGTGGGAGGTGTCCCTGCAAGGCAGAGGGGATGGAAGGGAATGATCTTTAAGGTCCCTCTGAAGCCAAAACACTCTGAGATTCTGCAATTCTATAAATGGGTGTTTAGAGGGAGGACAGTGTTCAAAGCATCCCTGGCATTTGGCAGGGATTTTCCCTTCCCTATCAACACAGCACAAGGAAAAAATGACAAGGGCACTCGTGCTGTCAGGGAGAACAAGCAAAGAGCTCGACCTTTTTTACTGCCACAAGAAAACACAAGCCTGTGTTTGGTCAAATATCCCAAGAACCGCACAAAAATCTTCTTTTGTGTCCTTAACAGCAGCCAAGAAGACAAGACAGGAATCCAAACCCAGCCCTTGCCTTAGGCCCTGATGTTTAGCATTCCTCAGGGAGGTGTCCTGCAATCACACCGTGATTTTAGGCTCTGACACATCGGCCACCCCAATTCCTAACCCGTCCCACAACTTCCCAGCTCCGAGCACCAGCATGCCAAACACAAACCGATGGAAGCAGGCACAGCTTCCCAGAGCCCAGCTTCCCCTTCCTAACCCCATGGGCACTGGCTGTTCCCTGGGAAGGATGTTGGGAACAGCCTGCAGTTGCCCGGGAGCCCAGGACACCTTCCCTGGAGCACGCTGGCAAATCCGAAATCGTGTTTGGCCGCAAGTTAATTATTAAGTGTTTCTACTCCTGCAGAATTCCTGCCCATCCAGCACCATGGCAACAGCTTTATCCCCCTCCTTGGCAGCAGCGTTGCTGCAGTAACAGTGTCCATGACTCATCTGGAGCAGAGGAGAGCCAAGCAGAGCCTCCAAAGAGGAGTAAACCCCGGGTAGAATCCCCACCAGGCTCCTGCTCATTGATGTCTGCACCCCTACACTGTTATTTTTCCCAACTCTTTTTGCCCTGATAATATTTTAAACCCTTTTTAAAATTTTTTTTTTTTTGGTCGCTTTTTTTTTTCTTTTTGTTTTAAATCATCTTGCCAATATACAACTGGGTGCCATCCAGGAAGATCAGCTGCCAGAATAATGCAGTCAAGTGGGGTTTTTTTCCCCTCCTCTGGCAGTGCCCTGCCTCTTAGAAAGGAAAAAAAAAATATATATATATATATATATTTAAAATATATATATATATATATATATATTCCTCTCAGTCTGTATTACATTTGTTTCTGCTATTCCTGTTCAAAAATCAATCAAAGTAGCCACGTGCTGTTTTTTTTCCCCCCAACACACAACCGGAGCCTGCGGCCGCCCTGGAAGCTCTTATTGGGAATGGGCTGCTCGCAATTGGCAGATCCTTCTGCTTAGCTGAGCACTGTCAGATTTGCTAATCTCATCACACACACACACTTATTTTTAAATTACTGTAGGGCCCAGTTGCCCACACTTCCGTGACTCACTTAAATGTATCATCTGCTTCCCTTATCCTAATTCAGCGTCGCCACGGCTCGGGGATGGGAGGCAGCAGCCGTGGTTATTTTAGCTGGGAATGAGGCAGATCAAACCTCCACGGAGGGGATTCTTGCAGAGAACGGTGGGTTGGTCTCTCAGGACAGAATATTTTCTTGTTTCTGCCGCTTCCCCTGGAGCAGGTTGTGCTGTTTGCCTGTTAATGGCTGAACCATGGTGGTGTGTCCCCGAGCCTTCAGTACTCACCTGATTTAAGGGTGAAGGTGTGGGCACAGCAGCACTGTCATGGAAAACCCATCAGATCGGTTCTTATCCTGAAGTATCCACATTTAGTAGTGGGAAAAAAGGTCACACAAGAGGAGTACTTCCTACCCTTTCCTAAAGCCCAGGGAATTGTCATATCCCAGACCCCCATCCCCAAACCCTTCCTGAAAATTCACCTGGTATTAGCAGCCACTTGTCACTCACACATCACCATTCCTGACCTCTCCAGCTCCTTTCCCATAACCTCTGGATCATGCCCAAAGATCTGCAACTCCCCACTTTTAGACACAATTTCTGTCTCGAGACCTATCACAGTTGTGAAGGGTTTGGATCACGACCAACACCACCGTGGTGGTCTGAGGCAGCAGCAGAGGTGACTGGCTTCCTGAATCTGGCTCAATTAATTCCTTCACAAATTCTCCAATTCCTTTTGTGGGAAAAGGTGATTCCAAAGTGACCCCAAACAGTCCAGTGGTCTCTAGCTTTGCTCTCAGAATCAGCAGGTGCTCCTTCCCCTGGTACAGCTCTGAGGTGATACCTCCACTGCCTAATCCAGGGAAGAGACAGCTTTTATCCAGGAAACCTTCCTGCCCTCCCAAACCCAACCAAGATTACCAAACAAACCAGCAGAGCAGCCTGGACAATGCCAGCAGGCACTGCCTGTGAACATTGGCACGTCCTGAACCCTGGTGCATCATTCCAGGTGTGTATTTTAGCAGCTGGTGTTACAGAGGAGCACAAAAGGTGAGGGATAACACAGAGCTCAATAACACAGGAAAGCAAACAAAGGCACTTTCTCCTCTGGACCTCTCCCTCTCATTTTAAATGCACGAGATCAGGTTTGATCCTCACCACAGACAGCCACATTTCGATCCCACATTCCCAAATTTCCTTTGCAACCACCCCAGCAGGCACATTTGATCAGAAGCTCATGGGCAACAGGATTCACTCTCTCTGTTGTTCTCTTTCCAAGATCCCTTCTCCATCCCTGCAATCAGCAGGAAGCACGTGTCCCCTCTCACAGACACCAGGGATATTTCTGTGCTCATCAGTCTCATCTCAGATGGGGCAGCTCCTATTTTAAGGCCTCGAGAGCCCACTAAGGGAAGCAGAGAGCACCCAGGGTAAGAAAGAACTGAAAATCTGGTCCTGGAAATGGGTGTAAATCAGGAGGATGCTGTACAAGGGATTGAGGCAACAGCAGTGGTTTGTAACAGGAATTTCTCTCCCCGACACAGACAACAATAATTTAGGGAAAGGATGAGAAGGCTCCTGTAGTTATTTCCTAACCTGCATTAACCAACAAGGTCAGGAGCTATTTTGAAGCCAACTCCCAAGACATAAGCCAGGTATAAAGCCAAGACAACTGCAGGGGAACTGCCAGGAGCTGGAGATTAGGAGATTATCAGATTGAAGAGTCTCAGGAGGAAACAAAAATAGCCCAGACCCCAGGGAGAGGCCGAGCAGTGACGCAGGACACGGAGCAGGACCTGAGGGGAAGGCAGGGCAGGTTTCAGGTGCTATTGATACACCTGCCCAGACAACCTGGGTTCAGTTAAAGAAAAAAAAAAATAAACCATTTCCCTGCCCTCTGCCTGTGAAACCAAGGCAGCCAAGAAACAGGATCTACTCCTGTAAAACAGATCCTTCCAAGCCAAACCGTGGGGTTTGAAGAACCAAAGACGGGGCAGGGAAGCAGCTGCCCTCTGACCCAGCTCTGGAATCAGGCTGCTGCAGTGTCCCAGAGGGAAAACCCAAGGATCCCACAGGGGTTTTTCCACAGCAGCACATTTACTGTCAAGG
Source organism: Brachypodius melanocephalos (assembly GCA_013398615.1). Classification (NCBI taxonomy): domain Eukaryota; kingdom Metazoa; phylum Chordata; class Aves; order Passeriformes; family Pycnonotidae; genus Brachypodius; species Brachypodius melanocephalos. The sequence goes on along the minus strand of VZSR01002145.1, from coordinate 4,273,427 downwards.
AAGCAGAGGGATTTAGGCCAGGAGGCTCCAGGCTGAGGCACTTCCCAAGGTCCCCAGAGCCCCTCAGTTGCTAAATCCTACTGCACAGCTCACCAGGCTCTGATTTTTGTGGCAGCCAGCTCTTTTTTTTTTTTTTTTTAAGCTAGAGCTTTCCAGACTTCACCCTCTCACAATTAATTTGATCACAGCCCTGCAGCCTGTGCATGGAGCTACTCTTCCCCCATTTCCAAGGCACCCAAACATTTTCTCCTGCCCCCTTTTCACGCCGATTGCATTCAAAGTCTGAAACCACGTGCACGACATCAACTAAATCAGCTATTTTTGGGCTGAGCCAAAGCCAAGCTCTGCCCAGGCCCTCAAGCTGAATCCCTCAGCTTTCCTCTTACCTTTGCCATTTCCACCAGGGATGGCCCAAACCCATAACCCAGGGAGAAGGAGGAATCCCACACCACACACACCCCCAGCCCATAATGTACTGTGAGACTCTGGGAAACACAGAGCCCTGGAAAAGCTCACAGCCTGTGTGAGATGCTGAGAGAAAGGTGGTGGGGAGAGCAGCTCGGCACAGCTCTGGGACACGGCTCTGCAACAAGAACATCAAAACACAGCCACGCATCACAGCCCTGGGCATGGCACAACAGGGATTTATCGACCTCGCAGACACCCACAGCTCCTCAGAGCTCCCAGTAAAACACATCCTCCCCATCAACTGGGGAGGGAAGTCATGGTCCAGGAGAGGCTTTGAAGATGGATTCATGCACATCTGCCTCACATTCCCATTAGTGCCTCCCTCTCTCCTCGCCTACCCAAACCCCACGGATTTAGAAATGGATTTGGACATGGATCCTGGGTGGTTTAGCTTTACAGGACTTGAACTGCTGAGGCACCGGGCAGGGAAATGGTTTATTTGGGTTTTTTTCTTTAATCAACTGTAGGAAACTGGTATGGAAGTCCCTCAAGATGGGTCTGGCCTGTCTAACCCACTGAGGCAGCCCTGTGCCAAGCTGGCCTTTAGCTAAAGCTGCCTAGAGAAGTCTCAGAGAAATCCCAAGTGACAGCTCAAGGAAGAGATTACTTTCAGAAATGATTATGTGTGTGTTCCTTATTTTTAGGGTTTGTTTTGAAACTGTTGCCAAGCATGCAATCAATGATTTAACCCCTTGGTCTGCTAAAACCGGCATTAAAATAAAATGTAAGATTTGATCTGGCATTACAGACAAAGTGTGCAGGTGATAAGCAGGGCAGCCTCAAAGGCTGGTGCTTGTCTTTTGTTACACATCTGACTCTGATCCTCTGGCTGCCTCAGTAATTAATTGCAATTTGAACTGAGCTCTGCCCCACTCCTTTGCTAATCTTAAATTAATCACGTCATGAGCTTTTTCTGCTCTTCCCAACCACAGCCGTGCGAGCGAGTGACAAATCTCGCTAATTGCAAAGGAAATGGTTCTCTCGCCTTTACACCTGATCCAGCTGGAGCAGAGCCAGAGCCAGCCTGCCCAGAAGGCCCAAATATCCCAGGGCAGCATCCCAAATCCATCAGGCTGGACCCCAGCGTGCCCGGAAGCGCTGTGGGATCAGGGCAGCCAGGGAATTTCACATTGGAAGGGTGCAGAACGTGCAGGGCGGTTCACACAACTCCCCAGTTAAGCTTATTAGAAGCACATTAGGAGCAGAGCCCAGCTGGCTCCTGTGGCTGCCCACAGAGCCACATCCTGCCTCGCCACCCTCCCAGCCCAGGCACCTCACACTCGGTCAGCTGCACCTACTGGGAGAGCAAAGTCCAGCTGTGCTGCCTGCTGGAAAGGTGATTGGGGAGGAATTCTTCCCTGTCAGGCTGCTGAGGCGCTGGCACGGGTTGGGCGGAGAAGCTGCGGCTGCCCCATCCCTGGAAAAGTGTTCAAGGAAAGGTTGGATGAGGCTTGGAGCATCCTCATCTAGTGGGAGGTGATCCTGTTCTTGGTGAGGCAGCTGGAACAAGGTGGTTTTTAAGGTCCTCTCCAAGCCAAACCATTCTGTGCTACAGCCAGAATTCCACCTCTCCCTGCACAACCTGGAAGGCTGCTCCTGGTGTGAGCGTTCCTGAAACAGCTTCCTGTGCTACCAAGCCCTGCTGGGATTTGGTTGATAAAGCAGCCCCAAAACAGGTCCCAGGCAGGACACAGTTTAATGCAGTCCCTCGACAGCGTGAGCTGCCGTGCTACTGGCCCATGAGTTTGGATAAAGATGGATTATCCCCTCTCTGGAACAACAAAGGGCACCCAGGGCACCAGGACATTCCTGCTGCAGCCCCACCACCAACTCCTCCTTCAGCTTCAAACCGTGAAAGGCAGAATTGCTGCAACAGGGTGTGGTGCCTGCCCTGACACTCAGCACGTCCAAAATGTTGGGGCAGCTGTGAACTTTTCTCTCACAGCCTGGTCCTTCCTCCTCCCCTACCTGAAGCAGAAGAGTGGAACAGTTTCACATTGCTATTTTTGGCCATCTGTTTTTCAGGGTGTAGAAATGAGCAAGGGCCATAGAATGCCCCAAATAATCATTACGTGTTAAAGATCTGAAAAATATTGCTTGCTGTTAAACCCACCAGGATGAAAACTGAGCTTGAGAAGGGGAGCTGGAAAGTGATCCTTGGTGATGAGATACAATCTGCTCAGCATGGATGTACTGTTTACCTCTGTCCCCAAACTCGCTGAGGGTTTCAGGTGTGGAGAGCATTTCCTGGCTCCCACACATCCAGCAGGACAGGAAGCACTTCCCATGGTAAGCCTGGGACATCATCACAGTGCCTGGCTGTGTTCAGCATGACCCATCTGCAGCCCTGGTACCAGCAAGTCTGATAGCAGGAGGGGAACACAACATTTTCATGCATTTCGCATCCTCCCTGTGCCCCAGAGCACTCTGACCCAGGGTTGGAAGAGGCAGACAACAACCAGCTCTGCTGCAAGCCTGGCTCACCAGCTTAGCCTTCCTTGAGCTCCCCAAGAGCACGCACCATCCCTCCCCACTGATGCCACACGAGGTGACAGCAAGGTTTGGGGTGGCCCTGTCCCCTCCTGGCGAGGGCAGGGACACGGAGGCTGCCGTGAAGTGAGCAGGCAGTGCTTCACACAGCCATTGCCTGGATTCACCATCCAGCTGAGGATGCTGGCAGGATGCTTCAGTGCCTGCTGCGTGGCTCTCCCTGCCACAGGCAGGGGATTTCTGGGCAGTGAATCACGCAGCTGCACCAGCAGAGCAGCTCAGACCAGAGAAGGGGACCCAAGGGTCCCCAGCAACAGCAGCCCCTCTCAGAGGAGCCTCTGTAAGCCCTTCCTGAGGGCTGACACGAGTCCCTGGCGGGCTGTCCTCCTCCCATCCTGCTCACACAGCAGACCCACGGGGCTGCCTGCACGCCCCAGCACCCACAGCCGCATCCTTCCTCTCCAGGCTCTGTGTCACAGCCCCAGCCTGTGTCACAGAGCTGGCATTGAGGCCACATGGCAGAGCACTGTGAGGCACAGGCAGCACGGCCAGACCCCAGGCCAGCCCAGAGAGACAACCCAAAGGTCCCAATGGAAAAAAAAAAATTCTTGGGACACCAGGGCTGGCCTGAGGCACACGTATTCCCATGGAATGGTTTGGGTTGGAAGGGACCTTAAAGACCATCTGGTTCCAACCCCCCGCCAGGGACAGGGACACCTTCCACCAGCCCAGGTTGCTCCAACCTCATCTTGAGCACTTCCAGGGATAAAGCAGCCACAGCTTCTCTGTGCCAGGGCCCCACTACTCTCCCAGGGAGGATTTTCTCCCTAATATCTAATCTAAACCTGCTCTCTATCAGTGTGAAGCCATTCCCCCCTGTCCTGGCCTCTCCCCAGAACCGTGTGCTGCTGTCCCGAGCTCTTCTGCCAAGCACAACAGCCCCTGCAGCCACACACTCCCACCCACCACCTCCAGGATGCCCTCAAGACCACGGGTGCTATACTGGAGAGGGAGAAATTGGGATGGGGGGCTGCTGTGAATTCCCCCCCATGCTGTGGCCAGGGATCCAGCCCATCCCATTGCCGGGGGCACAGGGTGGGAGGCAGCCACAGGGAACGGGTGATGGGGAGAGCAGCCAGGAGCATCCCAACACCGACCTTCGACCAGAGTTGGGGAGCTGCATCCCCAGCTCCGGGCATTCCCTTGTCCTTTCGATGGTACCCAGCCCCCCGGGGTGCCACATCCCGGTGCGGACTCTGTCCCCTGCGGTGCTGCATCCCCACTTCTCGTCCCCCGGGAAGAGAGGGGATCCGTTCCCCTTTTCCCTTTGGGTTAGCCCCCTTGAAAAGGGGAACGGCTCCTCTTTTCCCCCCTCCTCGGAGAGGATGACCGGCTGCTTTTTTTCCTCCAGGAAAAGCCCCACGGGGGCACGATTCCCCATCCTCCCCCCGCCCGCCATCCCCGGTACGCACCGCTGGTGACCCGCTGCAGCCCCAGCACGTCGTCGGGCCCGATGAGCGCCTTTCGGCCCAGCTCCTCCTCGGTCCTGGCCGCCGCCGCCCCGGCCCCGCCGCTCTTCTTCACCTTCATGGCCCCGCCGCCGCCGCCGCCGCCGGTGTGAACGGCCCCGGCCCCGCTGCGCGCCGCCGCACCGGGAGGGGCATCGCCATCACCGCCCCCGGCCCGCCCCCGCCCGCACAGCACCGCCCGGCTCCGCGGGGAGGGGGAGGAACGAGGGCAAGGAAGGGAAGCGGCTCCCCCCACGCTCCTCCCAGGGGCTCAGGGCAAACCCTTTCTGCTGGAGGAGACTGGGGTCCCTCCATCCTGCGAACGCCCCGCCGGGGGGTCCAGCCCCTCCAAGGAGCGCAGGTGAGGTGGGGACAGATCCCATACCTGGCCCAGAGCACAGGGACACCCGCCCCAACCACCCCGAGACCGAAACACAATGGAGGAGCTGGACCCCGCTAAGCTGGGGGGGCTCAGCCCCGGGGGCTCTGCACCCACGGTTGGGATGGACTCCAGGAACCGCCCCCCAGGAACTGTCGTCCCCCCCTCCCCAGCTAAGTATTTTTGACTAAATACCCGTAAAACAGGAGCCAGATCCTATAAAGCAATGGAGTGGGGGGAGGAAAGCTGGGTCAGGGGGAGGCAGGGCAACAGGTACCCCCAGAAGGATGAAGGAGGTTCACACAGCCCCACATCAGCCCCCCACAGAACAGGGGGTTCTTTATTTACACAGCAGCTTCTTCTGAATACAGCACCAGACTGGGGGTGCACAAAGGCAGCACCCTCCCCTCTCTGCCTCTGTGGGTGCAGGAGGGCTCAGCACCCAAATTAGGACCCCTTCCCACCTCCCAAAGCAGCCTCTCTTCCCACTCCTGCATCCTGGCCAAGCCAAGCAGCCAGGTCTGGCCCTGGAGTGCCTTTCTGGGCCATGAGTCTGTGACAACACCACCCCACGAGGTGGGGACAGCCCCAAGCCTCGCTCAGTCCATCTTGGTGGGCTCCTTCTTACGCAGCCTGGTCTCCCGGACAATCTTGGCCAAGGACAGGAGAATTGGGACAGCCATGGGCAGGAAGAGAGGGATGTAGATGGCAAATTTCTGGTCGTCAGGGAAGTAGAGGAGATGGAGGAGAGATGGGTCAAAGAAGGCCCTCTCCGAGGAGGTGACAGCCTCCTTGCTGGCCTGGAAAGCTGCGTGCAGGTGGCCCAGGGACAGCTTGGTCACAGCTCTCTGGACTGAGGCCACTGCCCGGTACACCTGTGTGAGAACAACACCAAGGGTCAGTCCCTGGCCGACAGGGACACTCAGCCCCCTCTGCTCCCCACCTCAGGGTGCCCCAGCCCTACCTCAGAGGCAACATCATCCTTGATGACGATGTTCCCGATCTTGTCCAGGAGCTGGGCCAGTGAGGTCAGGGTGGTGGACACGGTGGCAATGTTCTCCACAGTGTGGGCCCACAGCAGGTGGTCCAGCTCCCAGTCAGCCAGCCCCTCATTCCCTGGGCCTTCCAGCAGGAATTCAGGGGGCACCTCTTCCCGAGACAGCCCGAAGAGTAACCTGGGAGTAGAAGGGATGGTTCCAGCCCAACACCACAAGCCTGCATTCCCATGAGCTCCCTGCTCTTCTTCCCTGATGTGTTTAGTCCCAATCCTGCCTAACTGCCCCCTGGATGTGTGGCATGATAAGCCAAGCTTCGTACATGAGGAGATGGGAGATGTGGGAGCATCCCTGGCCAAAAGCAGTGATAGCCAGTAGCCAGCACCTCGAAGGCCACAAAGAGCCACCCTCAGCCTCCCGGAGCCCACGGAGGGAGGAATGAACAAGCTCTTTGGGTACAGCCTGTTCTGACCCCACTGATTTCCACAGAGGCCTGGGGAAGGAAGAGCACATCCTCACCGGAGCTGGGCCAGGAAAACCTCCATCACTCGTGCCATGTCCACATCCACATGCAGAGGGAGGGAGGCTTGGGGAGAAGCAGGGGCTTCAACGTTGTAAACCTGCAGGAGAACGTGTCAGCGAGGCATAGCTGGGGCCTCAGGGCCACCAGCTGGCAATGGGGAGCCACCGCCTTGTCCCAGCACTGCCAGCACCCCCGTGGTTCCCATACCATGATGCCACCCCAGCGAGGGCTGTGGAAGGCGTTGGTGCTCACTGGGGCTCCATCCTTGTCCTGGATGTACAGAGGGGAGTGGGAGCGCTCTGGCACATACAGCAGGAAGTTCAGCACGGGGTAGAGTGAGGCAGCACTGGAACCTGCAGCAGGACAGAGTGATAGAGCTCTTGTGGCTGGCAGAGACAGTAAAAGCAGCCCGAAGTCCAGGTCCTCCTTCACAGCCTCCCCAGCAGCTCTCACATGGGCTGGGGGGAAGGGGAGCCACAAGCACAGTGCTCACCCAGCCGGGCCTCCACAGGGTTGATGACATGTGGGAGGCTGTGAGCACTCAGGAGGAAGCTGGAGGATTCCTTGTCATAGCGTGGTGTCACTCCTAGGACAGCGTAGTACAGGATCTGCAGGCACACAAGGGACACGTTGCTGGCAGAGAAGCGCATGCCAGGGAGGTCAGGGCTGGGCTTTCCCCACCATCTCTCCCAGCCCTCACCTGTGAATCCACAGAAAAGTTGGCCACCAAGCTCAGCTTGTCCAGGACGGGCTTCACGTAGCGGTTCACAGCTCCCTCAATGTCCCAGTCCACCGTGTGGGACTTGGGGTCAGGGTTCAGCAGGCTGAAGGTGATCTCATACCCTGCAAGGACCCGCAGCCTGTGAGCCACCGAGGCCATGACAGAGCTCCCAAGAGCAGCAGGGCTTGTCCCCTCCTCCCTGGCCCACCCCAGTGTGAGGTGACACCAACAGAGCAATCACAGCACAACCCTAACCCAGAACAACTGCTACAGGCAAAGGGGTCTGCTAGCCCAGAAGACACTCAGGGATGCTACAAGCACAGCAGGAATGGGATCTTCCCCAAGAGCAAGAGGCTTTCCTGAGGCCAGGGAACAGGGCTGGAGGGCACATCCCTACCCAGGCTGGATTTCAGGTTCCGCCGTGCGTCGGGGCCCAGCTGCCCGTTGGGGACACGGTCCGAGAGGGCGGCGGCGACGGCGCTGGCCGTGAAGGACATCAGCTGTGTCACCTCCCTCAGCCGGGCCTGCAGGGCAGCCAGGCTCCCCACAGCCCTCACCAGGGCGCTGCGGTGCTTCCCCACGTACACATTGATGCCCTGGGGAAGGGACAGGGTGAGGGCTGGGAGCAGTGCACAGTGCCACCTGTGACAGCCACCTGTGTCACCTGCCACCTCCCAGGGGTGAAGCACGAAGAGACTGGCATCACAGAGTGCTGCTCCCTACCTGAGGCAGGAGAGAGGAGGTTTCAGGGACCACATACATGGTCAGAGAGCCCAAGGTGGTGTCCTGCAGCGGGTACAGAGCAGCATCAGCCTCTGGGGAAGATGGAAGTACTGGCAGAGTTGGGAATTTCACTCCAATCCCTGTCTCAGTCTGAGACGAAGCAAAGTGTGTTCTCTGCTCAGTCAGCCTCAGGAAAAGGAGCTCCCCCAGCAATTCCCTGCTCCAATACCTCGTGCAGTGGCTGCAGCCAGTGCTGCCTCCTCCTGACCCGTGGTGCTGCGATAGCGCATCTCATAGCGGGACGTGACGCTGGTCCTCACTGCAAGGGCAGAAAACCTGAGTGCATCTGCTGATCCCAGGCCCCTCACAGGAACCTGGTGCTCACAGGGACAAGGGACAACCCCAGGGGGGACACAGCATGAGGTCCTTTGGGTGCCAGTGGGGTGAACCACTATGGGATGTAGCATCACTGGTCCACAGCCAGACACATCCCACTCTCCGGGAGCTCCATCATCCCCATCCCCAAGCTATGGAGCTGGTCCCTTTCCTGCAGCTCGCGGACCTTCCCACCCCCTGCTCCCTGCACTGCCAGTTCAGGGCAGGATGATGCTGGTGAATGGGGCTTGGGGTCCCGGAGCTCTGGGCTGCAGTGAACTGAAGTCACGGGAAGGTTGGGACCCCCAGGAAAGGACGAGGCCACCCATGAGGA
>VZSR01002145.1:4203158-4235233 GCA_013398615.1 Brachypodius melanocephalos | reverse complement strand
CCCAGTGCCACCGCCGAGCCCCCTCCCCACCCCTGTCACACCCCCCCGAGCCCCCGCGGGGTCCCCCACGCCCCCAGACCCGCCCGCCAGGCCCTGACCGCGCCAGCAGCCCGGCGAGCAGCGCGATGAGGACGATGCCGAGAAGAGCGGCGGGCAGCGGCGGCGGCATAGCGGGCACGGCCCCGGTGCGGCCCCCGGCCCCGCTCGGACCCCCTCCCTCCCGCCCGCCCCTGCCCCGGCCCCGGCCCCGGCCCCGGCGCCGCCGCCGCCGCCCGTGGGGCCGCCCGCGCACCCCGAGTGGCCGCTGGGAGGGGCGGGACGGGGCGGGGCCTGCCCGGGGACAGCGGCCGCAGCAGCGCCTCGCCGGGGCCACACCGGCATCGGGACACCGGGGACACCGGGATAGGGACAGCGGAGACACCGGGGACACGGGGATGGGGACAGCGGGGACACCGGGATGGGGACAGCGGAGACACCGGGGACACGGGGATGGGGACAGCAGGGACACCGGGGCCGCACCGGCATCGGGATACCGCGGACACCGGGATGGGGACGGCGGGGACACCGGGATGGGGACAGCGGGGACACCAGGGCCACACCGGCATTGGGACACCGGGGACACCAGGATGGGGACAGCGGGGACACCGGCGTGACACCGGGATGGGGACAAGAATGGGGACATGGAGTACACTGGGATGGAGACAGGGATGCACCGCGGCGGCACCGGCACGGCGACAGCGGGCACACCGCGGCCACACCGGCATGGGGACATGGGTGACACTGGCATGAGGACAGCAGGGACACCAGAGCAGCACTGGCATGGGGATAGCGAGGGTACTGGGATGGCACTGGGATGGGGAGAAAGATGGCACTGAGGTGGCACCAGGATGGGGAGAAGAGTGACACCGGGTCTGGCACTGAAACGGGCATGGGGTGAGGGGGGTGACAGCGGGTCCAGCATTGAAATGGAGTAAGGAGCAAGGGGGGGTGACACCAGGTCTGGCCCCCAGTGCCAGACGTCCCTTGCATGAAATAAACAGCCACACCACAGGGCAGAGTTCAGTACTTTTATGGCCCCAGGTCCTCGCAGGGCACGAGGAGCAGTTTGGGGTACAGCTAGGGGTACAGCTCCCAGGGACAGCAGTCCTTTAAGGGGCGGGTCCTTGGACAGAGCAGGCTGAAAAAGGACAGGGTGGGAATTTGAGAATTTGTTTTAGGTCATGTCTGGATGTTGGGCTTGGCAAATTTGGGATGTTTGGACCTGCTTTGTGCTGATCTAGGATGTTGGGCTCTATTGTGGGTCAGGTGTGGACATTGGGATCTGCTTTGTAGTGGTTTTAGGATGTTGGGAGATGCTTTGGGTCAGGTCTGGACACTGGGACCTGTTTAGTGTCAGATTTGGGACAATGGAATCTGGTCCACATTTGAATTCAAGACATTGGGATCTGCTTTGTGCTGGGGCCCTGGGTCAGTGGTGTGTGTCAGTCCCAGGATGGGGACAGGAGCCATCCCCTGGGCTCAGCAGTCCCAAACACAGCAGGGCAGCACCCAGAGGCTCAGTCAGTCTGTCTGTCCCTCACAACTCGGCATGGTACTGCTCCATTTGGAAGGCTTCGCTGGGCTGCATGAAGATGCCCTCCATCACCTTCCAGTAGTTATTCTGGCTGGAGGTGGCCATGCCGTGCACCTCCTTCTGCCCGTGGATGGGCCGCCCGTACTGCTCCCCGGTCACCGAGAGGAAGACGTCGGTGGAGGTGTGCTGGAAGCGCACCTCATCATCCCGCACCCAGTAGGTGCCACTGCACACCACGGTCCAGTCGTCAAGGTAGTCACCTTCGCCAGCCTCCCCAAATGCACTCACCTCCTGCGGGTGAAAAACAGCTCGTTTGGGGACGGGATGGAAAAAAGGGGAGGGTTGAGATGGGCAGAGAAAAGGGCTGGGCCTAGGGGGAAGGAGGGATCTTGTTATGACCTGGAGGGTCTGGCTGGGATTCAGGCAGTGGCAGGGCATTGGGGGGTCGGTAAGGAATGGGGAACAAGGTAGGACTGGCAAGGACCCAGCTGGGACCAGAGAACAAGGCAGTGCTGGTAGGGACCCAGCCTGAGGAGAGACCCAGTCTGAACTGGGGAGCAAGGTGGGACCAGTGGGGACATGGAGGACACATGTGGGGCCACGAATTACGAAATGCTAGTAGACATATGGAGGACCTGGTTAGGAGAATCCAGAGGACTGACTAGAGAATAAGGTGGGGCTGGCAGTAACATGGGGGACGAGGGGAACACAGGCGGGATGGGTAGAGGGAACAACCCAGCAGGGACTCAGGGGACGCGCCAAGACCCGAATGACAAGGCAGGCCAGGTCATACCCAGGGAAAGATACCGAGCTCGGGGAACGGGGGCGGTGATCCCCGGGCGGTACCTGGTTCCCGGAGAGCGGCGAGGTGAAGCGGTGGCTGTGCAGGTTGCGGCCGGTGCCCAGGTGCGTGAGGCGGATGGCCTGCCCGCAGCGCACCGGCGTGCCCCGCTGGCACACGGCGGCCGTGCGGCCCCGCACCCGCCAGTAGCTGTTCCCATCATCCGCCGCCGACACCCCGGTCACCGATTGCTGCCCGCTGCCTGCGGAGGAGGGAGAATCACCATCACACCCAGCTCAGCCCTACGAGAGAACCAGGGGAAGCACCGGGGGCGGGCGGGGGGAACGAGTCCGTTACCGGAGCCGTAGCGCACATCGTGCGAGTGCAGCCTCACGTTGTGCCGCACATTGAGCAGCTTCACCACGGAGCCGCAGGTGACGGGCCCGGGGCCGCCGCGCCCCTCCGCGCCCAGCGCCGCCACCAGCAGCGGCAGCAGCAGCGGCAGCCGCCGCGCCGCCTCCATCCCGCAGGAAGCGGAAGCGCGGCCGCTCCGCCCGCCGGGAGGTCGCGGCTCGCCCGCTCCGCCCCCCGCGCTCGCCGCCGCCGCCGCCGCCTCCATTTTCCTCGGCCCCTCGGGTAAGGCCGCGCCGGGCTCGGCGGGGCGGCGGTGGCCGGGAACGAGGGTCCCTTACCGGGAGAAGGCTGAACCCGCGTTTGTCCCCGCCCGCGTGTCACACCCGGCCCGGCGCCGCGGCGGCTGCGAGCCCCGGTGAAGGCGGCGGGGACGTCCCCGAGGTTGGTGTCGGGCTGCGCCGCGGGCCCCGGTGCGGGGGTGAAGCGGCGGTGGCTGGCCCGGCGCGGCCCCGATGGTGGCCGTGGGTGGGACTGGCGGCAGCAGGAGCCTCCCGGGCCGGCGGCGGGCAGGGCCTGGAGGAGGCGAGGCGGTGGCCGGGGTCGAGGGCGGCTCCCGCGGGGCCGGGAGGTGCCGCAGCCCCCGCCCGGTGCCGCAGCGGGGCCGGGGCTGCGGAGCAGCGCTGGCACGGAGGGAAGAGCTGTGGATGCGAGGCGATGGCGTGGGGAGCATCGGGAGGCTTTTCTTGCGGTGGGGGAAAGGGTCTGACCTTCGTTTCTCACCGCACTGATGGTCCTGGGCCCTCCTAGGCTGTAGGTGTGATTCCCGGATCTCTGCTCCGCAGAGGTGATTCCCAGACTGCCTCATTCGGCTTTCCAAACTTCTGGCGAGGTGCTACCTGGAAAGCCAAGGGCCTAGGAAAGCCCTTTTGGGTTTAATAAATGACTGAAACGTGACAAACGATTGGTGCTCGTAGGGGAGCGAGGTTATTGTGGCGTTTCACAGTCGTCTCCTTTGCTCTTTTCTTTCCCTCAATACGACAATGTGGAGAAGGAAGGTTATCCCTAAATTATTTAGGATGCCTAAACAGTAGGGAGTTGCAGAGACTAGATAACACTGGGTGGGAGTGCTAGTGTGGTAAATGAGGTATGGCAAAAGGTGTAAAGAAGGTAACAAACACCAAAAAATTTGCTCTACATCAGCTCTTGTTACTCAGGGAAGAGCCGTCGGTGTCTCAAGAATTGTTTCGTTTAAAACAACTTCAACACCTCGTTGTAGCACAAGAGGGATGTTTTGAAATTACTTTAAAGGAGGAGAGAATGAAATAGAAAACATCATTACGCTGCTGAGTAAATGGTTGGCAGTTTGTGTCCTGGCAATTCTGGTTAGACCATCCCAAAAAGGGAGCGCTGGAAAGGCAGGGGCAGGAGCAGAGCAGGTTTTTGGGCAAGCAAAGCCTTCGTGTCCTCACCTTAGGGGAGAAGCTTGCTGACAGGAGATACGATCCAGGTGCACGAAGTCACGGGCAGGTCAGAGAAAGCGAGGAGGGAGCATCAGTTTTCTGTTTCTGACCGGAAATTATGATGCAGCAGGGCTAAAATAAACAGGCGGAAGTGCTTCTTCACACAACGTGCTATTAAATGTGTCACCCTGCCACAGGACGTGCTGCCACCTGATAGCATCGGGGGCGGTGGGACTAACAGGAGCATTAAAACCAACAAAGCAGGTATGGGAAGTTCCTGAGCTGTGGTGGCTGCCTGGACTTTCCCCATCGTTGGTCCCCAGTCATCACTTCCCCCTGTGTTCCTCCCACCGAGCAGCGTGGGAGCGTCGAGTTTAGATGCAGACTTCAGAAATCTGTAAAACAGCTGTAAAAGGTAAATATAAAACGATAAATTGCTGATGTCAAGGCTGGCAGGCCCCAGTAGCCATGAGAAGTCCATGTGGATACCAAGAAATGCCTGTGAGGAAGAGCTCAGCATTGGGGTGAGGGTGTTTTCTCATGGTGTGAGTGCCTTGCAGTGCTTCACAGGGATATTTCTGTTAGGCTCGTAAGCTCCAAATTAAAAGATGCCAAGGTGATTTTGTCTGAGTTCTGTGATGGGACACAGCCTGAAGATCATTGCTTAGTTATTAGTGTTAAATCCACACATTCCAGCTTAGCTATGGCTTTATTTATTTATTTATATTTTAAGAAAACTGATATTTATTTCACTGAGAAATTCACTGAGAGTTTCAGGGGGGTGAAAGAGTGATGTTATCTTTGCAGTTCGTTTGGGATTTTCCTAATCAGACATTTGTTGTCAGTCCCAGACTTTTGTGGATGTACTTGGACTGTGCTAAAATTAATTTCATGAGCATTTAATTGACAAAATTAATAGATTTGGCTTTGTTAGGCTCTGTATTTTGAGTCGAGTTACCCAGCTCTGTTATTCTCTCAGAGCTTTCTGGATCCTCTGCAGTTTGACCCTTTGAAATGTGTCCATGAGAACTGAGTGAGATGTTCAGTGCTGGCTTTGGCAGTGTGATTTCCTGGATCTGTGTGATCTTAAATGAGTTGAATCATTAAGTGATAGAGGGTAGACCCATCCCTACTCAAGCCCTCTATCCCCCCCCCAAAAAAAAACCCCACAAAACAAGTCTTAATGTGGGATTGTTGTAGTTTTTTTCCACAAAAGATGGGGAGAAGTCAAGGACTGTCTTTGCTGCACCCCTGCCGTCCTAAAGCCAAGATGAGCACCTGGCTTTGTTGGTTTGTGTATTCACACTGCTATCTTGAGGTTGATTGCTGAATATTAAATATTTCTTGCCCTGGGGACACTGCTTGGCTATTCTCTGAACACCACTAAGGAGGTCTCCTGCCTTAGGTGGCATCCCTGTAGATGTTTCTGCTTTCTCTCACCCCACACCTGCTCAGATGAAGCTCTTGAGGGCTTTTTCTATTCCCAGTGTCCTGAGTAGCCAGTAGATATCTGATTTCTGAAATCCTCAGGCTCTCTCTCTCAAAGCAGCACTTGTTCTAAAGGCCCTGCCTCACCTCACAGACTCTGCGGCCGATGTCCATCTTGGGCCTGAGCTGATCAGAACTCAACAGTCCCGGTTAAAAGGAGCTTGGTGGACTCTGGATCAGTGCCACAGTGCCCTTGAGCTGAGCAAAGTGCAGACACTCCTGATCAAAACAGCTGGGCTGGCGCAGCACTCCTTGGTCCAGAGTCTTTAAACCCTCCTCAGGTCTCTCCCTGCGTGGTCACACCAAGTTCTGCTTCTACATCTCTACCTGCTTCCCTGGCTTGTTTTGTTTCAAATTAAGGCCTCCCTGGCACAGAGGGTGGGAGAGGCACCTTTAATCCATATCTGGTTTAACATCTTGCTTCTGTTTTCCATGCTAAGTGACATCTCTGCTGTCCTAAGGTGAATTTTGCTGGAGCTGAAAGCACCTGGGTTTGTGAGTGGTTGGCTAGTGTGGAACCTGCTTGGCTGGATCATTAAATAAGATGGTTTTCTCAAGTCCTTTTTGTTCCCTGTGTCCAGACAAATTTGAATTGACATGAAGTAAAATTGCCAGGAAATTTGCTCTAGCAAGTGATGAGGAAGAGAGTTGGAATTGTGAGCTAAATACTTCACTGGCAGAGAATGGTGAAATTGGATGTGGTGCTTTCACGAGGTGGGTTTGTGTATTGATCATGGGCAGGAGATAAACGAGGTTATTAGACTTGGAAATGCTCTGGGAAAAGCCACTCGGCCTGCAGGTTTGTGTGTGTTAATACACCCTGGTGAATACCTGGAGCAGGAGGATCGGTGAGAAAGTGTGAAGTTGGCAGACTATTCATACCCAGGCTGGTAAACATAATCCCTGTTTCTCTATTATGTGTAGTCACAGGATTCATCAGTGGCGTTTGCATCAGGAACACACGTTGAACTGGCATCAGTGCTGCCCTCTGAGGTGTTATTTCTGAGAGGGATGCTTAAATACAGGTGTTTGACTTCTAAAGTGTCCTCTTGAGAGTGGGGATCCTGCACTGAACCAGAGCAGCCACGTCCTGTGTGGATGCAGAGCAGTAGCCTTGGCCTGCTGTGATTTCTGCTTGTCTGGAGCATCCTGCATAGAAGTTGGCCACAGCCACATATTCTTCAGCCAAGGAGTATGAGCTGCTCTCTCCATTTGTGTCTGAAATCTGGCAGAGGTCTTTCCCTCGTCTTTGTTGTGGGTTTTCTTTAATGAGATACGGATGACACGTTCTTTCGGAGCTGCTCATATTTGAAGACTTGAAAGATCATCCAAGATCAGCCTCAGACCTTTTAATTCTAGCTGGGCACCTAGTCCCTGTTTTTCTCCAAGCTGTTGTGTTTGTGCAGCAGATGTGTGGATCTCAGGGCAGAACATGAAATCCTGCACACAAGAAGTGTCATGGCAAAGCCTTGATCAGGTTGTCCCATATGGGCCTGATTTCCTTCAGTGGGTTGTTTGCAGTGGGGGAAATGATTATGGGAATATTTTGAAGCGTGTTTGTTTAGGTATTCATTCCCTACCATATGGAATTCTTTTCTCATCCTTTTTGTCTCTGTTGTTTTTGCGTGTTTGTGTGTTGAATTACATCAGATGTAATTTAACATGGAGGTTTTGGCTTTAGATCTGACACCTCTGAACTGCTTTTCATACTGCTTCTCCCCAAAGGCCTGTGCTTCTTCCTGGGCCGGCATTTTCATCCTCACAGCCGTTTGAGGAGTTGATTTGGTTTTCCTCATAGCTGACTCTTGTAAGGTTCAGTTGTTTTGATGTGTGTAAAAAGGAGGTTAAAAAAACTTCCTTTGAAAATTTCAAAAATATCAGTGGGTTTGTAGCCACCAGAAGTGGAAGGCTCAGAGAGACAAAACTTGGCACACGCTTTCCTTTGTGCCAAGATTGATTTATATTGTTTCCAGAAACTCCAGTTGAGAAAAGCATTAAACAAAAGGATCTGGATATAGAAAATGCACTGGTTTTGTAGTTTTCTTGTTGCTTCCTCAACTCTGGATGGAAGCCCCTGTCATGGAACATCCTGGCTGTGGCTTGTGGGCAGCCACAAACCCCCTGCCCCAAGCCAGGACCCCCAGACCCCTCTCCAGTTTGCTCTGTGGGCTCTGCAGAGTCTCACTTACAGCCAGCATTCACAGCTCAGCCGAGGCCCTTTTCAGGGTCACCCTGGCTTTGTTAACTGAGTGAGGATTAATCATATTAAGGTCCTAATTAGTTGGGCTGTGTGCCTGACACTGTGCAGCATCAGTAGGAGCTTTCCCAGCATGTGGGAGGGTGTGGATGGGATGGAGGCTCTGGCTGTGTGCACGTTCCAGCTGGGAGTGTCGCTGTGACAGCTCCTGCCCTCCTCACCCAGACACGAGCTGGCAGCTCTTGGCTGCTGCCTTCTCTTGCCTAATCTTTAGTGACAGGGATGTCCAGGCAAGGTGGACACTGGGTAATTCAGGGCTTCTGGAGCTAATTTGAAACCCTGCTCGCTTTAGCTGCCTTCTCTCCAAAACCTGCAGGGGGAAGTGATTGTGTTCTGCTTGCTCAGCTGATGCCAGGGATGTTTCCTCTTTCCCCAGCTGCTGTGTGAGAGGCTGCAGCCATGTCTGACTTCGTGGAGAGTGAAGCAGAGGAGTCAGAGGAGGAGTACAACCAGGATGGAGAGGTTGTACCCAGAGTAACCAAGAAGTTTGTAGAGGAAGATGAGGATGGTGAGTTGACTGAATTGTCTGTGTTCATTGCTGCTCTATTCTGCATCCCATGGCTCTGCAGATGGAGCAGTAACTGTGCTATAATAGCAGGGCCATCTGTAGTCCATAATCTCAGCTGTTTGAGTGCTTCCTCTCCTCCAAGTGCTCCAAGTGAGTTTTATAATTGGCACTAAAAATACACTGCTTCACCCCCGTGGGACTTGCAGTCACACAATTTGATAGTAAATAGTAAAAGCAGAGGAATTCCCCCAGTGTGACCACTCCACCTGTTCCCTCGGTGGGGGGAGCATGAGACAAGTAATGGGAATGTGGCCAGAGCAGCTGGCTGGGTTCTGTGTCAGTAAAATGTTCAGTTAAAACTCTGAACAGTTCAGTTAAAACTCTGAACTGCTTGCACAGGTCTCAGTGGATAACTAATAAGTGTCTAACACGTGCTGCTCTCCATCCCAGATGAGGAAGAGGAGGAGCTGAACCTCGATGATCAGGATGAGCAGGGGAACCTGAAAGGATTCATTAATGATGATGATGATGAGGAAGAGGAGGAGGAAGCCAGTGACTCTGGAGACTCCGAGGATGATGTTGGCCACAAAAAGAGAAAGCGCAGTAAGTGTTGCGATGATTGTTACTAGCAGGGCACGGTGTAATGCTGGCAGAAAGCACCCTCTGCCCTGGTCTGCATAAGCTGGGTGAGCTGAACCCTTTTGGGCTTAGTGCATTCCCAGATTAGAAAAGAGAGAGTGTAACTTAGCTCTGCTGTCTTCTTTAGCTTTTGATGACCGCCTGGAGGATGATGACTTTGACCTCATTGAAGAAAACTTGGGCGTTAAAGTCAAAAGAGTGAGTTGTGTTCCCATGCTGCTGGTAATGGTATGGTGTGTTTTAGCACAGGGGAGGGTGAGCTCCAACCTGGCATGAGCAGACAGTGCCTCCCATCAGCTCCAGTCCTCTTGGAAAGGGAGAACTGAGTGGTTGAAGGAAGCAGGATCTCTCCCTGCCCAAGCAACTGGGACCTGACTTCCCAGAGTTTGCAAAACACTCTTTTTTCTGGTTCCTAAAGTCTGCTGTGCTCCGCTCTTTCCACCTCCTCAGGACAGTCTCATCTTCCATTCCTGTGTGTTGCTAACCTTGAGGTCAGCACAGACCGTTATGGGCTCTAAAGCTCTTTCTGTAACATTGGAGTCACATCAACCAGGCCAGCACTGGTGGTGACAGTGTGCAAGTGGCACAGCTCCCGAGGGGGTGGCTCTTCTCCCCTGTGTGCCTGTGCTGTGCTGGGCTCCATCCTGCTCCCTCCCAGGTGCCTGCAGAGGAAGTGCAGTGCTGAGCCAGGGATTGTGAGCACTAACACGAGTTTTCCTTGCAGCAAAAATTCAGGCGTGTCCGAAAAATGTCTGATGATGAAGATGATGAAGCAGAAGATTATGGAAAGGAAGAACATGAGAAGGAAGCCATTGCTGAAGAAATCTTTCAGGATGGTGAAGGCGAGGAAGGAGGGGAAGCTGTGGAAGCTCCTGTTGCTCCACAGGAGGAGGAAGAGGAGGAGGAGGAAGATGAATCTGGTGAGTGTAGATGGTCAGTTACATCCAATGCTTTTCCTAAGATTAAAGCACAGGAACAAAGTTGAGACTTTCTCTGAACTAGAAGTATCCAAAAGGCTGTGACCCTGTCATGGCGAAGCTCTTATTGGTCTGATTAGCACAGTCCTTGGAATTAAATGTTTCTGGGTGACAGGTTTAGTTTCTCTGTCTGAATCACTTTGTGCAGGAGCACGTTATGTGTGCTGAGGTCTCGAACACCTCCTCTAAGCTGCCTCAAAAATGAAAATGCTTCAGAGGAAGGCACTCAAGGCATTGTTTAGTACTTCATAGCACAGTACATGCCTGCCCTACCCCTCTTCAGCATCAGCCTGTCACTGCTGCTATTACCATACCAAAAAAGTTTCAAGAATTCTTTCTACTGTCCAAAGCAACCAGGCCTTTCCTGGCTGTATTTTCAGTGCACTGAGCTGCAACTCAAATGGCTTTGCCTGGAAGTTTGTCTGGAAGTTTGTTCCAGCTTGTTACTGTGGTTCAGGCTCCTGGATTTTGTGAGGTTGATGTAGGAGATGGTGTGGGGAGCTGGGCAAACTGACAGCCAGCAGCAGCCTAAGTCTGTGGTGGAGGCTCATAGTTGCACTGGCTGAGCTTTGTCAGAGGTACCAGTTCTTTATCCAAGTTCCCTGACCACTGAATTGTTTCTCAATGTCCAGACATTGATGACTTCATTGTGGATGATGATGGACAACCTTTGAAGAAGCCAAAATGGAGAAAGAAGCTTCCAGGATACACAGATGCGTAAGTATTGATTGGAAGTTGGCCTGGAGCCTTGAAAATAGTGCTCAACTTATTTGGATCTTGCAACTGCAGAGTGATTCAGCTTGTGGTTGGGTACTGCTGGTCTTTTTCCCAGAAGAAACCTGGTAAATTTAGAAATAGAGCTTTTAGTGTGTAATTTCTGAAGTGTGTGACTCCTTCCTTTTTTTCCCCTGGATTTTTTTAAAGGGACACCAAAACCAGGCCCTTAAGAGAAATACTTGCAGTAAAGCTCAGAGTTTGTACCTGTCCATGAATTTTTAGCCTGGATGGAAAACTAAAGCTTAGACAGTGCCCCTGGCCTCCTCTGTGTGGCTGTAAAGATGCTGTGAGCTGCACCGTGGGGCTGAGCAATAAGGGTTTGGGTTTTATTTTGCTTTCCAGTGCTTTGCAGGAAGCCCAGGAAATCTTTGGTGTGGACTTTGACTACGATGAGTTTGAGAAGTACAACGAGTACGACGAGGAGATGGAGGAGGAGTATGAATATGAGGACGAGGAGACCGAAGGGGAGACGCGCGTGCGGCCCAAGAAGACGGCCAAGAAACGCGTCAGCCGCCGCAGCATCTTCGAGATGTACGAGCCCAGCGAGCTGGAGAGCAGCCACCTCACAGACCAGGACAACGAGATCCGCATGACAGACATGCCTGAGAGGTTCCAGGTGAGGCAAGGGGCTGCAGCTCTGCAGGCAGAAAGCGTCTCGGCTCCCAGGCCTGGGAGCTGCAGGCTGGCAAGATGCTGGATGGGTTTTGGAATCTCTTTTTCCCCTCTTTGAAGAACCTACGTGTCAAATGTGCAGGCTAAAACTGCATTCAGACGTATCAGTGACGTGGGAGCTGTTGTACCTGTGTGAATCTGGGTTAAGCTCCAGTCACAGCTTCCCTGTGGCCACTGGGTGCCAGTGTTGCACTGCTGAAGTGCAGGGCTTGGGCTCTGCTGGAATGGCTTAGTACTGGATGATGTTAGGATTCCCTTGAGCTGGACATGTGGAGGAGGGCAAGATGCAGTGCCAAAGAACACATGGGAAGGTTTCTAGCTTACCTGTATGCTGTAACCAGCTTTACTCAGGGTGATGAGACTTACACTGCTGTCGGTACAAAGTGCTGTTTGTGTTTTGAGGAACCCTTCTGGTGCCTAATATTTTTGTCTTAATTTTACTCTGTATTCAGATTTTCACTGAAAAATTAATCTTCCTTTAGTGTACGTTAGTGTAATTCTGGGCAGAGGTTTATCACCCTTCTCTGTGCAATGGGATATGTGAAGCTGCCAGTTTTCCAAAGGGCCATTTTTCACCATGCCAGTCTGTGCCACAGAAGGAAATGCTGTCTGTGATGTCTTGTGGCTGAGATTGACTGCCCAGAGAGGCTTTGGAGCTGCTTTGTCTTCTGTTAGTCTGTGGCTGCAGCAGCAAAAGTGGTAGCAAGGCACAGATAGATGGGAACAGAGGATATAACTGCAGAAAATTTGGGACTCTGGTGGGAAATGGAGATAGCCTCACTCGATTTTCACAGCAGACTTTGCACCATTGCAGGCCTTTCCAGAGTCCTTTGACAGGACTGTAGCTGCCTTTATCTAGTGTAAAGCCAATGCAGTTTCCTGTGTGCTCAGAAGGTGCAGACATTGAAGTGATATCCTTGGCACCCCGTTAGATGGGGGTCCCCAGAGGTAACCTGAAGCTCAAAATGATAATTTCCAGGCTTCTTGGAAACATGGCAGTGCAAGCCCTGGTGTTGCACGTGCCTCTGCTGATGCTGTTGTCTCTTCCCAGCTGAGATCCATCCCAGTGAAGAGTGCTGAAGATGATGAGCTGGAGGAAGAAGCTGACTGGATTTATAGGAATGCATTTGCAACACCCACCATCTCCTTGCAGGTGAGGGACTGTACCTGGGACTTTTCCATGGGTCTGCTGATAGGAATGTGGTGCCCAGTACCACCTTCATTTCTGGTTTTGAGCTGGTCATTTTGACATGTGTGTCTTCATTTTTGCATCCATAAAACAGAGCAAAAAGGAACACAAAGAAGTGGAAAGAACCACAATTTCTCAGTCTTAACCTGGGGCTGCTCTTTTAGTGAGTGGATCAGCTCAAGAGCAGAGTGAACACCATGTGTTTCTCCTTTTCAGGAAAGTTCTGACTACCTTGACCGTGGACAAGCCAGCAGCTTCAGCCGCAAGGGGCCCAGCACCATCCAGAAGATTAAAGAAGCCCTGAATTTCATGAGAAATCAGCATTTTGAGGTGATCTGCAACTTTTCTTCATTACCAAGGTCTGTCTCTTTTGCCTGACAGGATTAGCAGGGCTGCTGGAAACATTTAGGGCACGTAGAAGGGGCTGAGATACCATCCCTGGTTGCCTCTCCTGCGATAAAATGATGCTCCCATTGGGAATTGCAGCTCATCTTATGTGAGCTGTGGCAATGCAGGTTTTTAAAGCCTGTTTGACAGAGCTGCTGTCATTGTCTTTCCATGACTCTGGACAAGTTGAGGCTGAATGAGATGGGGGAGTTTCTCTTGAGCCTTGCTCAGTCCATCCAATCTGTTCTCTGAGGTGTTGCCTGATGATGCAGAAGTTTTTCAACCTGTGTGATGTATTCTTTGATGGAGTAAGAGCTGCCACATTAGTTTGTTGTCCCACATGGAAAAGGAGCTCTTTCTGGGCCTCTGGCTGCCAGGAGCAGCCCAGTCCCCTGCACAGGGGTGATGAGTCTCATTTCTGACCCAGGTCCCATTCATCGCCTTCTACAGAAAGGAGTATGTGGAGCCAGAGCTGCACATCAACGACCTGTGGAGGGTCTGGCAGTGGGATGAGAAGGTGAGGAATGTTTTCATTGCTGATTATCCCATCAACATTTGTCCTTCTACCTAGCCTGATATTTCAGCAATTTGTTTTGGCCATGTTTGGGATTTTTACCCATGTCTCTTTGCATTTTTGCTGTCTTACGGTGTGAAGGAATATCTGACAAAATAGGATTCCAGAAAATCCTTCCCCTTCACTGAATTCTTTTTGTGTAGTGACACTTCTGCCAGCAGAGCAGGTTGTTTCTCTACTATCAAATCCAAACCTGGAGTTTGTTTTTTTCTGTTAATATAATACATCTCTGAGATGAGACCTGCTGCATGTCACATTTGGCTTTGGCTACGGATGAAGATTTTAATGATCGTTTTTTATATGACAAATATCCCCAAATCCTCAGAGTCCCTGTTTGGGAAGGGAAGAAACAGATAACATACTGCAGTAAGGTGTTTCACTGGAATTCTTTTGTTCTCGTGTCAGTGGACCCAGCTGAAGATCCGCAAGCAGAACCTGACACGCCTGTTTGAGAAGATGCAGGCCTACCAATATGAGCAAATCTCTGCTGACCCAGACAAGCCCTTGGCTGATGGAATAAGGGCCCTGGATACTACTGACATGGAGAGGTAGGGTGCCAGGACTTCTATATTCATTCCAAAATGACTTAAAATATCCATTAACTTGCCCAAACAGTACAGGCACTCTGGCCACTGCAGAGCACCCACAAAGCCAGTAATGAGAAATACTTAAAATTCTTTTGGGAGATGAATCCAAGTCAGAGCAGGTTCCTTGAGCATTCTGAGCATGACCTGGCTGCAGGCAGGGTGTAACATGCTGCCTTTCTGTAGGCTGAAGGATGTGCAGTCCATGGATGAGCTGAAGGACGTGTACAATCACTTCCTGCTGTACTATGGGAGAGACATCCCCAAGATGCAGAATGCTGCCAAGGCTGCTCGCAAAAAGCAAAAGCGTATCCGGGAGGATGGTGAAGAAGAGGAAGGTTTGTCTCCCCACATTTGATAGTTTTCTCCTTGTGGGCTGCTTGAAAATCTTGGTTCAAAAGAATAGGAAGAAAGTTTGGTGAAAAGCCCGTGTGTTTGCACAAAGCATCTCTGCTGGTCATTCTGTCTCAAGTTAGCTCCATGTCCTTCAGGCATCTTGGAAAATGTTTAAGGTTTGCCACACAAGGTGCTTTCCAATGGAATAGGAATGCCACCCTTTGTGGCAGGGGTGGCATCAGCAAACTTGATCTATATTCTAATGTGCAACCCAGAGATACTCCTATTAAAACTGCAAGAGTGACACTGAAGACAGTGTTTCCAGGGTCTCTTTCCAACCCCAAATAATTTTAAGGCCACTGTGACCTTTGAGATGCCTTTGTGGGATTTAGAGGCTCTGTTGCACAGTGTAGATTGTGTTTAATCTCTTTATTGTGCTTCTGACACACTCCAGCTGTCTGGATTCCTCTCTAATGTATCCTTCCTACAGGTGAAGGGGAGGATGCAGAGGATGATGAGCAGAAGGGGCCTGAGCTGAAGCAGGCTTCCCGAAGGGATATGTACACCATCTGCCAGGCAGCTGGGCTGGGTAAGGCTCTGCTCTGTCCTGCTGAGCGGGCAGTGGCCTGCCCCACCTGCTCTGCAGGGTGCTGGGACTCACCTGTGGAAGGAATACAGGCATTTTTGCTCGCTATTAGCTACAGTACCCTTGTCCTCATTGGTTTTTTGTTTGTTTTTTTTTTCTTTTACCAGATGGCTTGGCTAAGAAATTTGGTCTGACACCTGAGCAGTTTGGAGAGAATCTCCGAGACAGTTACCAGCGTCACGAGACAGAGCAGTTCCCTGCCGAGCCCCTGGAGCTGGCCAAGGATTACGTGTGTAGGTCAGTGACGGGGGTTCTTTGTGGAGTTACTATGGATGGAACTCAAGTGAGAGGATCTGGGGACGTTCTGCAAAGCCTTCACATTGCCTTTTTGCTTGTAGTCAATTCCCAAGCCCAGAAGCAGTGCTGGAGGGAGCACGGTACATGGTGGCTTTGCAGATCGCCAGGGAGCCCTTGGTCAGACAGGTCCTGAGACAGACTTTCCAAGAACGAGCTAAAATCAACATTTCACCAACCAAAAAGGGGAAGAAGGTAAGGAAGGGAGCTCTGACTCTGTGAGTCAGTTCAGGGAAGGATCTAAATAACATACAAATGCTTCTTCTCCCATGTCAGTGGTAACTCTGAATAAATCTCAGAGCAGTACTGAGCTAGGCTATTCCAGAGCCCAGCTCAGCAGTGTGCTGCATTTTAAACCTCAGCATTTTACCAGATGAGATGTTGCCTTCAATTATTCAGTCTCTATTTCTCTGGGACTGGGAAGCAATTCCACTGTGTCCTGCTGGGGAAGGAAATGCAGACTGAGGGGGTATTGAATAAAAACCATTGTCTGCTGTGGCATACAGAAGGATCTTTCTTCATGAGTGCCCTGTGTGCGTGCTGACTGTCTCTCCTTTCTCAGGATATTGATGAAGCCCACTATGCCTATTCCTTTAAATACATGAAGAACAAGCCTGTGAAGGAGCTGAGAGATGACCAGTTTCTGAAAATGAGCTTGGCAGAGGACGAGGCACTGCTCACCATAGATATCAGCATTGACATGAAAGGAGTGGAGGGGTGAGTTCCCACTGGCTGTGCCTTCCCTGCCTTGGCAGAGCTCATTCATGCAGTGCTCTCAGAGCACTTCTGTTACCCAAACTACTTCTGAAAGTCATGGCCTGGTAGTTTCCTTCACCTCAAAAGTCACGTAGCCTCTCAGGGTCTTGCGTTTTTCATCATCTTGTTGAGAACTTTAGCAGACCTCTGTCATATGCCCTTGAAAGCAAACTCTGAAACCTTGGGATTTTTGTGGATGATGACGTTTGTTTCCCAGCCAACTTAGTTCCTTCCCTGCACATCTGAGTGCCCACACTGTGCAGCATGGGTGTGCTGGAGTGGCTGTGACCTGTCTACAGCATCACTTCAGCAGCTAAAGGAGTGTTTGATGGGAGAGTTGGCTCTTCCCTAATTTTTCCAGGCAGCTACCTGAATCTGAGGTGTGCAGGAATCTGCCAGTGATGGTGTCTGAAGCCTTTCTGTATCTCCTCCTCTCCTTTCTTGCAGTTATGGCAGTGACCAGACCTACTTTGAGGAAATCAAGCAGTTCTATTACCGGGATGAGTTCAGTCACCAGGTGCAGGAGTGGAATCGGCAGCGCACTATGGCCATCGAGCGCTCCCTCAACCAGTTCCTCTACGTGCAGATGGCCAAAGAATTAAAGAACAAGCTTTTAGTGGAGGCCAAGGAATATGTCCTTAAGGTGAGATGAGGCAGAGCTGAGCTTGCAGACACTGGCAACCCTGCAGTGTTCTGGGGATAGCTGCTGACGGGTCATACACAAGTTCTTGGGGAGGAGGAGGAGGCAGTGTTTGAGTCTGTGATTTCCCTCCAGAGGAGGGTTATGCCAAGGCCCCTGCAGTGGATTTTCTCACTCCTCTTTGTCCTTTCTCTCCTCTCCCAGGCCTGCAGCCGCAAACTGTACAACTGGCTAAAGGTTGCTGCCTACAGGCCAGATCAGCAAGTGGAGGAAGACGATGATTTCATGGATGAAAACCAAGGGAAGGGGATCCGGGTGCTGGGCATTGCATTTTCATCAGCCAGGTAGGGAGGAGGGAATGGTGTCTGGATGCATGTCCAGCTTTTCAGTCCCCCATGTCTGAGTGATCTGTTTGACAGGGACCACCCCGTGTTTTGTGCCCTCGTTAATGGAGAGGGTGAGGTGACAGATTTCCTCCGATTGCCACATTTCACGAAGAGAAGGAATGCCTGGCGTGAGGAGGAGCGGGAAAAGAAGGTGAGCTTTGGTGCAGCTGTCGCTGGGATTAACGTAGGTAGCTCAGAACAGAAACCCTCTAGCTTTTCTACTCTGATTTTCTACTTTCCTTTCCAGGCCCAGGATATTGAAACACTGAAAAAATTCCTCCTGAACAAGAAGCCTCACGTGGTGACAATTGCAGGCGAGAACAGGTCGGTCTCTGTGCTGCTTCCACTTTCCCATCTCTTTGCAGTCCTTTCCTTGTGCCTGTCTACATTTCACTGTTTCCAGGACCCAGCTCTATGCTCTCCCCTCAATCCCCTTGGCTGTCTCTCCCTAGGGATGCTCAGATGCTGATGGAGGATGTAAAGAGAATTGTTCATGAGCTGGACCAAGGGCAGCAGCTGTCCTCGATTGGAGTGGAGCTGGTGGACAATGAACTGGCCATCCTCTACATGAACAGCAAGAAGTCTGAGGTAAACCTTCTGCTACTCCAGCTCTCCCTTAGTCTGTTGCTCATTCGTGCTGTGTCATCCTCCAGTTGTTGTGCTAGCCTTGCATCGTCCTCTGTCTCATGCGATCCATCTGGACAGTCACGTACTGGTCTTTGGATCAAGGCAAAACATCTTAGGCTTCCCTGAAGAGATCAGCACTAGCAGATGCACAAAGTGGATATTGATGTAGTCAGAAATAAGTGAGATTGTTCCATTACTAATTGTATAAGAGCTCCTGGGAGCCCGTGACCTCAGCTTTCTTTGCCGTGAGCACCAAGTGCTTCCTTGCTGCAGTCCCTGTCTGATGGGTCTTTGCTGCTTGTGGTACAAAGTGTGAAAACACTACGAGGTTT
Organism: Brachypodius melanocephalos; assembly: GCA_013398615.1. NCBI lineage: Eukaryota > Metazoa > Chordata > Aves > Passeriformes > Pycnonotidae > Brachypodius > Brachypodius melanocephalos. The sequence continues at coordinate 4,216,996 of VZSR01002145.1, read as the reverse complement.
TTCCCTGATTCTGTGTCCTGTTGCAGAATGAATTCCGGGATTACCCCCCTCTGCTGCGTCAGGCCGTGTCCCTCGCCCGCCGCATCCAGGACCCCCTCATAGAGTTTGCCCAGGTCTGCAGCTCTGATGAGGATATTCTCTGCCTGAAACTCCACCCTTTGCAGGTAATTTTTTCTTGGGCAAGAAAGATCCTTCTCTGCGAGACAAAGCAGCCTATGAGGGTTTGCTTTCAAAGAAAAGGTTTCCAAGTTAAACTTGGGCAAGTTCTGCCTGTTCTGTGCCATATTCAGGCTACACAGCACCTTCCTTTTCTTTTTTTTTCTTCTTTCTCAGGCTTTAGGCTGTTCTCAGGGGTAACTCTGAGGTGCAGCACAGCTCCTGGGAGCCATTATGTTGTGTTTGGCTCGTGGCAGAGGGTTGCACAGATCCCTCTTTTCCAGGGCTAACACCTCTTCTCTCTGCCAGGAGCACGTGGTGAAGGAGGAGCTGCTGAACGCTCTCTACTGCGAATTCATCAACCGTGTGAACGAGGTGGGGGTGGATGTGAACAGGGCCATTGCTCACCCCCACAGCCAGGCTTTGCTGCAGTACGTGTGTGGCCTGGGACCACGCAAAGGCACTCACCTGCTGAAGGTAAGGAGGCTTCTGAGCCTGCCTACAAAACCAGCACATCCCCAACACTCTGAGTGCTCAGGAGGTGAGTCAGGCTTCCTGTGCCGCGTGCAGCTGGCAGCTCTGTTGATGCGTGTTTTTACCTCGCTGTGCCTCGCCCTGAAGCTAGACGTGGACTTGTGTCCTTGAGAGACCCAAAGAGCTCAGCAGATCCATCAATCCCAGCCAGCTCCCAAACCCACAGGAATGGATGTGCTGTCAGAGCGTTGAGACACCTCCACAGTGTAGAAAACACGAGGCAAAAAGCCAACGCTCTTCCCGAGAGTTGGAGCCGTGATGGTGTGGAGTCATCGTCTTTCACACAATGTTGAGACACTGGCAGGGAGCAACAACTTAAAGAGTTGTGATGGGCGTGTGTCAGATGCTTTAAATACTGCAGTGTGCAGTGTGAATGTTCTGCTTTTTTCGCAGACAAAACCAATTTGGGTTGGAAGGGACCTTAAAGATTGTCTAATTCCAACCCCTGGCCATGGCCAGAGAAATCTTCCACTAGAGCAGGTTACTCAGAGCCCCATCCAACCTGCCTTGAACAATTCCAGGGATAGGAAGTCCACAACCTCTGTGGGCAATATTGTGTTTAAATAGCAAGGTTTGTACTCTTTCCTCTCTCAAGGTTTATATTCTTGCCTCTCTCTGCAGATCTTAAAACAAAACAACACCCGTCTGGAGAACAGGACCCAGCTGGTTACGATGTGTCACATGGGACCCAAAGTGTTTATCAACTGTGCTGGCTTCATCAAAATTGACACAGCATCACTGGGTGATAGGTGGGTATTGGGCTGTATTTGATGTGCTGTGGGGTGTGGAGTCAGTGTGAGTGACAGGCTGACACAATGACCTTCCCTGAGTCAGTGTTCCCCAGAGTTTCTGTGTGGCCCTTCTGACTTTTGGCCAAGTTCAGGTATTGCTGGTTATTAATCTGATTCTTACGGGCAGCTAAACTTGCACAGCAGCAGTGTGAACTGAATAAAATGAATTGTGTGGCTTGTTCTGGTGTGAAGGGCTCTTTGTGGTCAAGAGGAACTAAACTAAAACCAATTGTTCCCCAAAATAGTTGTCATGCAGTCATCAGTAACCCATGGACACTTCAGTTCAGTTTCTGCCTGATCCTTCCAACACTATCTTATTTTTCTAAAGTTTCAAACTTGAGAAATAACTCAGCAATTGGCTTCCTCTTAAACCAGTAGCAATACTGCAAAGTATATAGATCATTAAGTTACTGGTAGCTGCACAAGAGGTATTTTGAGGACAGCTGTAACCTTGTTTCTGAACCTGACTGACTGCCTTGCACGAAGGGTCACTTGCTAGAAACGTGCTTTCTCCAGGGTTTTTTGCCTTTGAAAAGCGATGTGAGAAAGAACACCTGGCTGAACCCCTACACTGAATGATCCAACCCTGCTAGATCCCTCGATTCTTGCAGGGTACAAATCCCAGATATGCTGGGGGCAGTGTAGCCCATCCAGTCAGCTCAATGACAACACTGAATACGTGTGAGGAGAGAAACTGCAGAGAGCTGTGTGCTCATGGAGCAGCTGTAGTATGCAGGGATCAAATCCACCCAGCATCCAAAATGCCTGGCTGCGTCTTTGGAGCTGCAGAGTGGAGTTTGGCAGGTCTTGCCTTGGCTCCTGTTGGTTGAGCAGTGAATAATTCATAATGTCTTTTTTGGAGTACTTTGTTCCATGGAGGGCAGTGATGGTGCTCAGCAGTGTGCTTGATCACTGAGCTGCACGAACAGCTGGAACAGCTCAGAGCCCTGATCTGAACATTGGTTTTGTTCCAGCACTGATTCCTACATTGAAGTCCTAGATGGCTCTAGGGTCCATCCTGAAACCTATGAGTGGGCAAGGAAAATGGCAGTGGATGCCCTGGAATACGATGAGTCAGCTGAGGATGCAAATCCTGCAGGAGCTCTGGAGGAGATCCTGGAAAACCCTGAGCGCCTGAAAGACCTGGATCTTGATGCCTTTGCTGAAGAACTGGAAAGACAGGTGCATTGGGGGTTCCTGATGCTGAGAAACAGAGGGGAAGCTCTGCTGCCCAGCTGAGATTCTCATGTTTTATAGCTTTACCCTTTTTAGGAGCTGGGCATGAGCTGTGCTGTCGTAAAATGTGTAAACAGCCATGATGAGCAGTCAGTGTCTGACAATGGCATGCAGTAAATGCTTGCAGAAAATACACTTGAGACAGGGGACTATAATTAGACCATTTAAGCTCACCTCCCTGAAATTTTTTTCTAAATGTGTTTGTCCTTTTGACCTCTTCAACATCCTGTGACCGAGTTTCACCATTTGTTGGTACCAGGTGCGTTCCCCTTTTTTAAATTTGCTGTTTCGTAAGTTGCTTGAGTTCTTCCAAAACTTACACTGGATTCCCTACTGACCTTCTTCCTGCTGCTCATGCCTTTTATAACCTCTGAATCCCACACAGGGCTACGGTGACAAGCACATCACTTTGTATGACATTCGAGCTGAGCTGAGCTGCAGATACAAAGACCTGAGAACCCCGTACCGTTCACCCAACACAGAGGAGGTCTTCAATATGCTGACCAAAGAAACTCCAGAGACATTTTACATAGGTATATCCCTGTTCACATGCCTGCTTTCTGCCCTCCTAAGTTGACACAGGATGTGTGAAGGTGGGGCAAAGGGATCTTAGTGGAGATGATGCTGGGACAGTGCTGTGATGGAGTGTGAAGCAGCTTTTCGAGTACTTGGGTGGCCTCTTAAAACTTTCATGCATGAATAACGACCTTAGATGGAGGAAACTGCCTAGCTGTGCAGCTTTTCATTCTTTCCTTCCCCTCTGCCATCACCCCACAGGTAAAATGATCATCTGCAACGTGACTGGGATTGCTCACAGGCGCCCGCAGGGAGAGAGCTACGACCAGGCGATACGGAATGATGAAACTGGCCTTTGGCAGTGCCCTTTCTGCCAGCAGGACAACTTCCCAGAGCTCAGTGAGGTGGGGCTGCTTCTCCTGACAGGCCTGCCTTTGTCAGGAGCCCGCTATATCAGCAGGAGTGTTGTGTGGGGTTCTTGGGAGATAAGGTATCACAGCCAAGATTGTGTCCTCAGTGCCCCAGGATGCCAACCTGATGTGGCCTTTGGCTATAAATAAAATCTGTTGCACTTCTGACTAATTGCTTCAGTATAGATTTGACAGGTCTTTTATGGCTACATTATGGCTTTTAGAGTGAAATGGACCTGGGGCTAAGCTGACCAGTTCTTTGCAGATACATAAAGCATTCTTGTTTGTGGTCTGGGATTGTGTTTTATGCAGAGAAATTGCCTGTGACACTGAGAACAGAAGGCTCTGCCGCCTTCTCAATTTTAAGAACTTATCTGGACCACCTGCTGCTTAATGCAGCTGTACTTTAGGTCCCTTCTAAACACTGTGAATTCCAGCCTGAGTAATCCATGACTTTAAACCCCTATAGTGTTCATTAGAGACCAGCCCTGGCTACAGGCTGGTGTTGAGGCTCTAAAAATGTTCTGACCTTCCTGGTTGCAATGTCCCATAAAGTGAGCAGAACTGGAGGAAGAAGATTGCATTACTGGGTAGCATTTGTTGAAGTCTTCTGTCCCCCTGCCCTTCCACAAGTCTCTGCTGGCTGCACCACTTTGCTGACACAGCTTTTGGACTTGTTTAGAGTATGAACTGCTGGGGCTATTTTGTTTCCATGCTGACTGATTTATTTACTTTTGCCTCGCTCAAGGTTTGGAACCATTTTGACAGCGGTTCCTGCCCAGGTCAGGCCATTGGAGTGAAGACACGTCTGGATAATGGTGTTGCTGGCTTCATCCCAACAAAATTTCTTAGTGACAAGGTGGTCAAGAGGCCAGAAGAAAGGGTGAAGGTATGAGAGCAGGGGATTTTCACACTCCCAGTGAGAGCTGGAAGAACCTGGAGTCAACACCAGATACTCAGAATTTGGTTAATAACACTGTTCTTAAGTGGCTTTTCTGACCTTATTTTCATGTGAAGACTTCAAATCAGCAGGAAGTTCAGGTTCTGGTTAGTGTCCTTGTCCCACAATGCAAATCCCCCTTGGCAGCTGGTGGGACCCTGTTAATCAGTTAACATGTTATGCTGCAGGAGGATTTATTGTCGTCTGGCTGGAGTCTGGGTTTAGGAGACCAGAAGGCATTCTAATGCAAAGCTCCCCTTTGCTTCTGGCTTTCTAAAGAGTTCACAGAACTGCTTTTGGATAGGCAAGGATCATTTTCCCTCTTAGAGCTTCTTCTTCCCTCTCCATTAATTTGTGGAGGTCATCAGAGTTACTGGTCCTGCTCAGGACAGGGATTGGGGTTCTGAAAGAAATGGAATAACACCTTTTTAGCACATAATAAAATAGTGGTTTAACATCTTTGCTGTGTTTTGAGGTCCCCAACAGTCCATGCAGGTGATGGATAATCCTGTAAGCTCAGAGGTTTCAGCTTGTCTTCAAAGAGTTGTTAATTAACTTCATCATGGTTAACTGAACTAAGACATTGCAGTTTTTGTGGGAGGATTTTCTGCCTCACGTATTGTTAGAGCAGTCCTTTGGGTGTCTGCTCCTGAATGCACTTAACTGCTTTCTTGCACATCTTGAAGTCCAGTTTTGCTGCTCCCATCCCATTGTGAAAGATATTTGAAATGGAAAAAGCGCTTGTCCTCATCCTCCAGAAGTGCAGTTTTCCATGTGGTGTGGGTAATAAGTAATAGATGTGCTGGAGAACTGCCCATTTTTCCCTTAATCTCTTTTGATTCTGGTCATTTTTGGGATCAGTTGACTTTCAGTTCGTGCAGAAAGATCAGTTTTAAAGGTTATACCAGCGGTAAGTAGCTGAGGTGATTTGTACCTCCTCAGTGTCAGCAGGATCCCACACGGATTGTTCTGTAGCACAGGGATTCTGGTGTATCTGCCCAACCTGCTGCTCACCTCCTCTGCAGGTGGGAATGACCGTCCACTGCCGCATCATGAAGATTGACATCGAGAAATTCAGTGCAGACCTGACCTGCAGGACCTCAGACCTGATGGACAAGAACAACGAGTGGAAACTACCCAAAGACACCTACTATGACTTCGACTCTGAGGCAGCAGATCACAAACAGGAAGAAGACATGAAAAGAAAGCAGCAGAGGACAAGTGAGTTCTCTTAATTTCTCTCTCCCTTGTAATTCCAGCCTTCCCAGGCTGCTTCAGGAGAATGGACACAATTAGATGCAGTTCCTCTTGAAAGGCTGAACGTTCCCTTTGTTCCCCAGCGTACATCAAGAGGGTGATTGCTCACCCATCATTCCACAACATCAGCTTCAAGCAAGCAGAGAAGATGATGGAGACCATGGACCAAGGGGATGTGATAATTCGGCCAAGCAGCAAAGGGGAGAACCACCTGACTGTCACCTGGAAGGTCAACGATGGCATCTACCAGCATGTGGATGTCCGGGAAGAGGGCAAGGAGAATGCCTTCAGCCTGGGCTCCATGCTCTGGATTAACACAGAGGTAAAGCCCTGCAGAGCAAGCCTGGGAAGGGGAAGGACTTATTTTACAGGTTGACACAGCCCTTCTGTCCTTATAGCTGCTTTTGCACTCTTGGAGAGTAACTTCCTATCCATTCTCTGGGTCTTAGACAATACTTGAGGGTTTTTTGTTTTTTGTTTTTTTCCTCAAGCCTTGCTGTGCAGAATGTATGACCGAATACACCCTAAATACCTCTTTAAATGTGTTTGTTCAAAGGAGTTTGAAGACCTGGATGAAATTGTTGCTCGTTATGTCCAGCCAATGGCTTCTTTTGCCAGAGACCTGTTGAACCACAAATACTATCAGGACTGCAATGGTGGAGACAAGAAGGTGAGACAATCCCAGGATGTGGTAACTTCTTAGGAAGATGTCTATAGGCTCTGTGTGCTGCTGAAAATGTGGGCTCCCCTGGAACATTTGTCTTCTTTCTCTCCCTAATTAGAAGCTGGAAGAGTTGCTGATAAAGACCAAGAAAGAGAAGCCAACATTTATTCCATACTTTATTAGTGCCTGTAAAGATCTACCTGGTAAATTCCTCTTGGGATATCAGCCTCGAGGCAAACCAAGGTAAGTGAGAGGCAAACCCAGCATCTGCACTGAGTACTGCCAGTACCAAACCTCAGCTGACTGCTGCCAGTTTTCCTTCCAGCTCTGTCAGAATCCCTGTAAACCACACCTTCTCTTTGCCAGGATTTGGCCTCCTGACAATGGAGGACCCAATTCTAGCAGTAAATCTCACCCAGGAGACTCCCATGTTTCTTAACCATCTAGCTGCCACAGGCAGCACTGCCCTGTGGGTGCTGTGGATGTTGTGGGAGTGCAGGCAGGAAATGATGGATTTTTCATGGAAAGGCAGGGTAGTTTGAAGATAAAGTGTCTTGGGTGGATCTAGCTCTTCATTATCAGTACAGCCATTGCCTGTGTTTTTAGTCCATGCCTGTTCTGAATGTGAGCTGTCAGTGAGTGATTGAAACAGCCTGTGATGTTTCATGCTGTCCCTGCTGCTCCCAGGATAGAGTATGTGACAGTGACGCCAGAGGGATTCCGCTACCGGGGCCAAGTCTTCCCTACTGTGAATGGACTTTTCCGATGGTTTAAGGATCATTATCAGGACCCTGTTCCAGGTGAGCAGTCTAAAACTTCAGTGTCTCAGCTCTTAGTTTATCATACAATATCAGGGACAGTTATTAAAGGACACTTCTGTCTTCTTTGTCCGGAAAATGTGTCCTAGGATTTTTCTATATGTGGGAACTTTCCAAGCAATGCTTGAAATGTTTGACTCCATGGACTGACCCACTGAGAGTTCTCCTGAGAGTTCATCTTTCGTCAAGGGGGCTGTGCAGCAAAGTCTGGTCCAGTCCCTTTCCTCTCTTTTGTCTCCCCCACCATACAATCCAGCACACACCGGCACAACAGTTGACTCCATTTTTTTTCAAATCCTGAGTTTCAGACCAACAGCTGCTTTTCCAGGAGAATTAATCTACCTCTTGGTTGGTGTTTTACACAGGTATTACCCCCAGCAGTAGCAGTCGGACCAGGACTCCAGCATCCATTAATGCTACTCCAGCTAACATCAACCTGGCAGGTCAGTGCAGGCCATTCCCAGGTGGAATTGGGGTTTCAGCTGCTCCTCCAGGCTCCACTTCTCCTAATGCCCTGTGTCTCCCTTGCAGACCTGACACGTGCAGTGAACGCTCTGCCACAGAACATGACCTCCCAGATGTTCAGTGCCATCGCTGCTGTGACAGGCCAGGGACAGAACCCAAATGCCACCCCAGCACAGTGGGGCTCCAGCCAGTACGGCTACGGAGGCAGCGGAGGCGGCAGCAGCGCGTACCACGTAGGTGTCACTTAAATTTCTTCTGGCTTCTCCTTGCTGCTAGAAACCACTGGGAGCCTAAGGAATCCCTCATTGCCTGGGGTCCCCAAGTCCTGTTTTTGTCCCTGTGGTGCTGCACAGGCTGGATTCTTGAACCAGGTTTCCTTTTGCTTCCCGTGACTGGAGAAATGAGGCACGTAACACAGCCCTGCTCCGGGGGGTGTGGGAGCAAGGAGCAAACTGGTCTGGCCCCCCAAGGAATGTGGCAGGGTGGAGAGGAGGGATCCAGCAGAGAGGGCACACAACCTTCTGATTGTGCCCCTGAATTGGCAACGTGAGCTGCCAGTGGAGGAGATTAGCTGGGAAAGTATGCGCTGAGTTTGCAGGGCTTTTCAGCTCAGCGCTAATCTCCGAGCTGCACCGGCGGGGAACACCTCAGTCTGACCCAACACCCAGGGGCTTTGCAGGCAGTGAGATGGAATTGGACAGTTTTGGCTCGTGCTGAAGCCTTTCTTCATGTGTGCCTGCTCCAGCTCAGTCTGCAAGCTCGCAGCTTGCACCGAGGCAAATTCCAGCTGTGGAAGGACTGAGGAGCCTGAGTACAAAAAACACACCCAGAGATGCTGCAAGACAAGGCTTGCAGGGAGGAGTGATCCTCCTTTAGAGCACCTTGGGAGGCTTGTAGGAAGTTTGGCACAGTAAATGCTGAGCTGAGGATAGGCAGGGACTGTGGATAAACCGATGTATTAATCATCAAGACATCTGAAGAAAAAGGGAGGTGAACACCAGGAGGCAAAGACACTAAGCTCTTCATGGGACAGGCAGCCAGCTGTCTTAGGACGTGGGAGGGAGCCATCCTGGGAGCTGCTGCACCTTCTGTGCAACCTGCAGGGGAAGAAGTGATCTGTTCTTCATGCCCACTGCAGCATGTCATTGCTGCTGGCTTGTCCCAAGTGTCTCCTGTGCCCCTTGCCTTTGCATGGTTCGAGCATCTCCCCTTGGGCTGAACAAGGAGGGCAGGCTGTGCTGGGCCAGCTCTAAGGGGAGCAAATTGCTGTGTTCAGCAGGGCACAGAGTGAAGGTGGGCACCCTCCTGGGTGAGCAGGGCAGTGCAGAGTCCCCCAGCCTAGCAGGGTCCAGCCTCTGTCCCCTGACAGCCTCTGCTCTCCACAGGTCTTCACGACTCCAGCACAGCAGCCGGTGGCCACCCCTCTGATGACCCCCAGCTACTCCTACACTACTCCCAGCCAGCCCATCACCACGCCCCAGTACCAGCTCCAGGCCAACACCACACCCCAGTCTACCCAGTCACAGCCATCGTCCAGCTCCAGGCAGAGGCAGCAGCCAAAGTGAGTAGCTCTTGGTGTTCGTATCCATGCCCTGTCTCCATTGCTTTTCTTGATTTTTGTGGAAGCAGCATGATGAGGTTACTTCTCTCACAGAGAGGGAAGGAGGGCAGGGAGAGCAGGGAAGTTTTCCTGTCACATCTCACGTTGTCCCCGTGTCCTTGCAGGACCAACAGCCACGCTGCCATCGACTGGGGCAAGATGGCCGAGCAGTGGCTGCAGGAGAAGGAGGCTGAGCGGAGGAAACAGAAGCAGAGGTTGACCCCTCGCCCCTCTCCCAGCCCCATGATCGAGAGCACGCCCATGTCCATCGCCGGGGACGCCACGCCTCTCCTGGATGAGATGGATCGATAGGACCTGACACCCGACACCTCCGCTCTCTTCTCCAAGGAAGGGGGAAGGAGAGGGAACAATAGGAAGCGACTTCCCTTAGACACATAACTCCTGTTTTATACGTCGTGGGATGGTGGGAAATGACTCTTGGTGATGTGCACCTGAGCGAGAGAATAGACTTGGCAGGGCTGGTTTAAAAATATATGCTATATATAAGAAAAATATATCATAGAAAGGAACACTGCATCGGCCTCTGCGTTCTAGGCTCCCGTTTTGAGGCACCTTGGAAACGTAGCAAAGCAAACGTGAGGTCAAAGGAGTCTGTCCTTGTACGTGCACAGCACTCTGCTTTCACCTCAAAGACTGGGAAGCAAGCGGAGCTGAAAGTGCATTGCCCTGGAGTGAGCCTGTTTCCTTTGGATTCTCCCAAATCCTGACCATCACCTCCGCTCGTCCCAAGACCACAAAGCAAAGTCGTGGGGGTTGTGACAAACGAACCAGAGTTCTAACGAAGTTCCTGTTGTTGTTTGCTCCATGTGTTCATGCGTGACAGGCTCAGCAGAGCCTGTGCCAACCCCAGCTGTGCCTGGATGGGTCCAGCACAGCGGCTTTGGGGTCTTGCTGGAGATGCAGCTGTTGTACCAAAGGCTTGCTCTCTCCTCTGGCTTCTTTTGGAACAATATTTATTTAGTTTTGATTATTATTATTTTTTTTTTTTAAATCAGACTGCGAAAATAAAGCGCCAGCCTACGGCAGCTTTCCCAAGAGACAGAGATGTGGGATGAAGCACCACGGAGCAGCCCGGAGTGCATGGCCTCCTCCTCCTCTGTACCCGCTTCCCCTGCCCAGCTGTAACCAAGAGGGGTGAATAAATAGTGTTTTTACTGAATGCTAGCTCAGAGGTTTTCTGCCTGCACCCTGCCCTTCACCTTAGGATTTGCTCAGAGCAGAGTTGCGGGGTGGAGGTCGATGCTCCTTCTTCCTTTGTTGCTTGGTGTTGCCCTCTGCGTGCCAGAGGTTTTGCAGAAAAGCCGATTTCTGTTGTTAAAAGATGTTTTGTTAGGGATGCATCACGTGGAGACATCACACCGACATCGGGGGCACCTTCCTGTGGCTATGGGATAGGGAGAGGCACTGGGAGGGGGCAGATAAAGTGGATAACTTGTGTCAGAAACAGCCCAGTGCGGTGTTCCTGAGGGATTGCCAGCGATGGGAGAGACATTTCTGAGAGGGAAGGCTGCTGCTGCACACACTCTCCCCTCTCCTGCTTTGTTAGTAGGGATTTTCTATGGAAGCAGGGTCTTTGTTCCTTCCCCGTGCTCCTGGTCAGCCTCCTTTGCTAGGAAATGAGCAGGAACAGCAGATCGTAGGAAACAAAGCTCTTCTTTGCATGTAAATGCTCCTGAAGAATGGCAGCGACCCGGGAGACAAAGCAAAGCTCTTTGCACAGAGAAATGCAGGTCCTGGCTTCAATGCCCTCCCCTCTGCAGTGCTGAGGGGCCGACAGGGTCCTGTTCCTCCCAAAGCCCCCCAGGCCAAGGGGAGAGAACCGTGGGCTGGGGCCCACAGCTCCGAGGTTGCAGGTGCATGAACCTGGCGCTATTTTCTTATTTCATGAGACTGTACAATGGGAATATGACTGGGAGCAGCTCCTTACTGGTTGGACCTGGAAGGGGAGGGGTGCTAGTTGTGTGTCGTTGCCTCCTTTCTGGCTGTCTTTGTTTTTAGTTTTCCCTTGCTGTCAATAAAAGTTCTACTTTTGGGAAGCTCGTCCACGTGCCCCATGTCGGTGCTTCCTGCCGGGATGCTGTGGCTGCCACAGGGGCTTTGCACCCAGAGAGGAAGCAGTGCCTTCCTCCACCCTTGGTATTCCCCCCTGGGCTCACGTGATCTGCTTATTTCAGGGATTTGGGATTGCACTGCACGCTCCCTAGTGTGGGGTTTGCTGTCTGCTTGGCTTCAGGCACTCCAGCTTTTTCCAAATCTGGAATCTGGTGCTGGTGCAGGAAGATCTTCCCACCACCTCACCGGGATACTGGGCTGAGCCACGCTCCACCCTTGGAAGCACTATGGAGGAGTTGGTGGCAATTCCTTGTTCCCTGCTCCTCGCCGCAGGAGACCAGACAGGATCCCCACCCACCAGGAAGGGACACAGGCACCATTCTCTACCCCAGCTCTTCCCAGGCAGCATCTGCCTTTGTCCCAAGGCTGGAAAAGCATCTATTGTCCCACTCTAAAGAGCTTTGCAGGCATTTGAGGAGCCTTCAGGGCGAGCCAAGACTCTGTTCCTCCCAAAGGAAGGGGGAAGGAGTTGATGCTGGTGTGGGAGCACGGGAAAGGCAAGGAGTTAAGAGGATGAGAGAGCTTGGGTGGTGCAATTCAGAGAACTTCCAGAGAAAATTACATGCCTGGGGAGCTGGAATTTAACCCTCTAGCAGAGGAGATAAAACCGGGGCTCAGCCCTGTTCCTGGTGTGTTGCCAAGAGCTGTGTCCCCAGTGCCAGGACAATGACATGAACCGAGGGGAGCAGAGAGGAGCAGCCCAAACCCTGGGATCCCCACCCAACTCTAGCTGTTCCCCTCCTACAGGATCAGTCCCAGGATTTCCCCTGGATGCTGCCCCCGGTGCCATCATTTTGTCCACAGAGACAAAGCCAAGGCTGCTGAAGCAAATGTAATTTTATTTCACAGCCAGGAGCCATGCAGGGCTCAGGGGAACCCACTCAGAGCTGCAGCTCTCATGCAGCCTCAGCCTCAATTATACTTTTCAGCCTCTTCTTTCTGTTCCTCTCCTTCCTCCTCCTCTTCCCGCTGGTGGTGGGGACTGGGGAGGGAGTGGCTGGCACTGGCTCCCTGCCCAATCCCTCCCGTGCTGGAGCATCGTTCAGGATGGTGTTGGATGCTTCCCCCAAGGACGGCAGCAGGGCCCAGGGATCAGCGGGGGCAGCACTTGCAGGACGGCTCCGTGCCCCCTTTTCAGAAGAGCTTTTCTTTTTCAGACCTTTCCCCTTATTTTTCTTATCTTTCTTTCTCTTCCTCTCTTTTTTGACTGCCTTGGGGGCTGTCCCAGTGTGATGATCCACTGGGAGGGCTCCTCCCCCTGTGATACCCCACGGGGGGCTCAGGGGGACTCCCCTGGGCCTGGCTGCCCGGTCGATGAGCTCTCCCCCAAATTCATACAGCACCGGCTCTCGGGGCACCGCCACGGCCACCGTATTGTATGCCTTGCACCTGCCAAAAACGAGGAGACACCACGGGGTGGGACAAGCCCGGGCAGGGGGACTGTCCCCAGGGCAGGAGGGCACTCACCAGACATAGAGATAGGGCTCCACACACTCCTCCCTGTAGGTGAACTCGAAGCAAGGCACCTGGATGACGTTGAAGAAGGCCTGGCCCACCACCCTGGAGGCCGTGTCATTCACCCTCCGCAGGCACTCCTTCAACCTGCCCCAGGGCAGAGACGGGCTCAGGGGGCTGGCACCCCCCGGGGGGATGGCAGGGTGCCCTGGGGCAGGTTTGGGGATGCCCACAGCTCACCTGTGGTCACAGTCGCAGTGGCTGATGGTGTGCCAGCGCAGGTTGCGGTAGCCGTAGCGGGCGGTGAAGGGGTGGATGACGTGCTGGCAGTGATCGTGGTCCCGGCAGCACCGGTCCGTGTCCCTGTGCTCCCCTGCAGGGAAATGGGGGGTGCAGGCAGGGCTGGGGGGCCCTCACACAGGGCTAGGGTTGAGCTAGGCTAGGACTAGGATCAGGGTTAGATTGGAGTGACACATCGGAAGCATTCTGGGATCTGCTGGCACTGGGATGGGGACTGGGCTGCTCCAGCAGCACACTGGGGATGAGACTGGGACTAGACTGCAGTCCTGGAACAGGACCACAAGAGGGTTTAGGCTGGGAGTGGACCGGTATTGGGACGGGGACTGGAATGGCAGCAGGATGGACCACAGAGTAGGCTGGGGACAGAGGGTGGAGCAAGAGTGGACCAGCACCAGAAAGGATTGTGACACAGGGACTAGACAGATATGAACTGGTGCCTGAGTGGGGGCTGAACTGGGATAGACAGGGATTGAACTAGCAGGGGAACAGGGGCTGGAGCAGCACTGGGATGGGGATGAGTGAAGTGGGATGGGATGGGATGGGATGGGATGGGATGGGATGGG
>VZSR01002145.1:4184485-4199247 GCA_013398615.1 Brachypodius melanocephalos | reverse complement strand
ACTGTGAGGGGGACAAAGAGGGACACACCGCGGTGACCACGGGGCTCGGCGGAGTCACCCCCGGGCTGGTGTGTCCCCCTGCTCACCCGGGGCAGGTCGGCGATGACCCTGTCCCTGCGGACCGGAGCCAGCACGTTCATGGTCCGTGGGTGGCCGGGGGAGCAGGGATGGGATGAGGGTCACCGCGAGGTCTGGGGACAGAGAGAGCAAGGAGTGGCGATGTCCCCGTGTCACAGCTGTCCTCATGAACAGCATTCTGGAACACGGTCGACCCCCTGTCTCCAGATTCCCCACGCCACCGAGGATGGCTGTCCCCACATGCCCGCCACCTCGAGCCCCCTGACTGTGGCTGTCCTCACGCCCTGGGGCACAGCTGTCCCCATGTCTCAGCTGTCCCCGTGTCCCAGCCATCCCCACATCCCGAGTGTGCCATCCCAGGGTATCACTGTCCCCCTGCCCTCAGGTGTGGCTGTCCCACACCTCGGGATATAGCTGTCCCCGTGTCACACCACCCGGGACATTCCTACACTCCCGGGTATTACTGTCCCAATGTTCCATCCATTCCCGTGTCCCAGCTGTCCCCACGCAGGGTGTCGCTGCCCCCGTGCCCCGCAATGGATCTGTCCCCAAGTCCCACCCATCCCCATCTCCGTGTCCCACCGCTCCCCGCCTGTCCCCCCCGTCCCGTGTCCGCCGTGCACAAACCCGCCATTCCCTCGCCTTATCCCAGTCCAAGATCAAGCTCTCCCCGCCTCGTCCCTGTCCCCACAGCGAGGGAATGAAGCGGGGTGTCCCCGTTACCGCGAACCTCCCAGCGCCGGTAGCGTTGCTCGGTGCTTCACGCCCAGCCCCGGAGTAACCGGCGTCCAGGCCCCTCCCACGCCCCCATTCGGGGCTTCGGGGGCGTGGGAGGGGCCTGGACGCCGGTTACTCCGGGACTGGCCCATTGAGCTGCTACCACCGCGACGGGACCCCGATAATGCCCCGCCACCCCGGGGCTCAGCCCGGTCCCGCACCGCCACGACGGCGGGGAGGGAGAACAGCGTGTCAGACTACAACTCCCATGACGCCCTACGGCGTGCGGGACACCGCTGCGCGTGCGCCGGCGAGTCCGTTAATGAGTACTACCACTACCGGCATGCTTTGAACCTGTCGCGCGGTGATGGGGGTTCCGCCTTGCTCCCGCGAGATTTGGGGGTATAAGCCCGTGCCGCGCGGTGCTGGAGACCCCTTTCGGCTTCCGCCTGGCCAAGATGGCGCCCAAGGCGAAGAAGGAGGGTGAGGGCGCGGGGCCCTGGGTCCGTGTTGGGGGCGCGGGGCGGCGTGTGGGACCCCGCGGGGTGCTGGTGTGTGTGGGGTGGCCGGGCTGAGCGAAGCAGGGAGTGGCGCAGGCTTCCAGCGCTGTGTAGGGCGCAGGCACGTGGAGCTGGCGGGACAGGCCTGCCGAGTTGTCTGAGGGAGTGGGGGGGGCATGTTCCCATCTCGATGCTGGGACTCGTGCGTGGGGAGGGAATAAGTGCCTTTTCCCTCACGGAAACGGGAAACTTTTAACTCGGCTGGGCGTTTTGGGGCTCCTTTTGGTTGGATGAGGGAGGGCAGGCTGCTGGGTGAGGTCCTGCTCATTGATCAGAGGAGGCCATGCCCGGCTGGGGAGCACATCCCAACCCTGCAGATCCTTGTGCTGACTGAGCTCTCCTCACAGCTGTGCCTCCGAAGACAGAGGCGAAAGCAAAGGCGCTGAAGGCCAAGAAGGCCGTCCTGAAGGGGGTCCACAGCCACAAGAAGAAGAAGATCCGCACGTCGCCTACTTTCCGCAGGCCCAAGACGCTGCGGCTGCGGAGGCAGCCCAAATACCCCCGGAAGAGCGCCCCACGGAGAAACAAGTGCGTGTGGGGTGTGGGGCTCTGCCCTGCTGGGGGGGTTAGGGGGTGGGAGCAGCCCCACGAATGGGCTGGTGTGGGGACCTGGTGGTTTGGGATGCAGGTGATGATTTTTCAGCGACCAAAGCCTGAGAGTTTGTGATTATAACCTTAGGTGACTGATGCACCCCAAAGAAAGTCCCTGAAATTCAGAGGAGCACCTGCCCAGCCCTCTGTTAATCATAGGACCTTTCTTGCAGGCTGGACCATTATGCCATTATCAAGTTCCCTCTGACCACAGAATCAGCAATGAAGAAGATTGAGGATAACAACACTCTGGTGTTCATCGTGGATGTCAAAGCAAACAAGCACCAGATCAAACAGGCCGTCAAGAAACTGTATGATATCGACGTGGCCAAGGTCAATACGTTGATTAGGTGAGAAGAGAACAGGTCCCTGGTGGGTGTGAGGAGCTTCATTTTAGCAGAAAATGGGCACACGTGTGAGATTCAGCAGATGTGGGATAAAGCTCCATAGCTAAGTGCAGCTTTGGACTGAGCACATCTTGGTGGGAGTGGGAAATGTTGGCAGGCCAGAGGGTTGCTTTCCTCAGGGGGCTGTTTGCCTCTTCAAGGGGCACTTCTGACACCCAGGGAATCCTGTGCAAATGATGTAAACTTTGATTCCACTGAGTAATGTGATGTTTCCAAAGGAACCACTGATGCACATGGGAGTTGCAGGAATGTGGAGCAAGGGGCAGGAGTTGCCTTTGCTCTGATGCCTCCTGTTTCTCTCTAGGCCTGATGGAGAGAAGAAGGCTTACGTCCGACTGGCTCCAGATTATGATGCACTGGATGTGGCCAACAAGGTGAGATGTCTGTGAAACTTGGAGGCTTTTTTTGCAGCTTGTCTGGTGTGTCTCCTCCACTGATCTTCCTGAGTTTCTTCATGAGGTACTTATGCTTCAAGTGTGGTGGTTCTTCTGTGGCCTTGTAGCCAGACAGGATCTGAGTGTTGAGGAGCCACATTCTCAGTCAGTTCAGTCCTCAAGGTGGTTGAGGTAGGCAGGAGGCAGAGGTGGTACATACAAAGTGGGTAGGGGAATGTAGAGCACAAAGATCACTGTGGAATAAATGCACAAAGTGGATGTGTAAAGCTCTTGGGCAGGTCTGGGAGGTAGGAAGAAGCCTTGGAGGACAGGAATCCTGGGGAGATGCAGCCATGACAGTGATGGCTGTGCTGGAGGCTCTGCCTTTCTGCCGCCCTCACATCTGTTTTAACATCCTTTGCTTCTTTCCAGATTGGAATCATCTAAACTGCATCTGCCGAGGACTGTACAGACTAATAAACATTGTGACACCATTGGGGGCTCTTGTGTTTTGTGACAGCACAGCCCGTGTGAAAGAGAGCACCCAGCAAACCTTGGGGCCTTCATTTCATCAAAGGGGTCCCTCCTTCACTTCCTGGGACTGGGTGGGCAGAGCCCCACAAGGGGGTCGTGCAGGAGCAGTGCCGCCCTACTCAGAGGGTGTCTGGCATCTTGTGAACATGAGGTGACACCTAACTCAAATATCTCTACATTTACCCCCAGACCTGTTGTGTCTTGCATTTTCTTGCACAGCGTAATTGGGATGTGTTTGTGAGCAGCGTTTTGGGTGTCCTCCATCGCTTCCTTGTGGAGGAAGGTGGCCACATGGGGTGACCACAACAAAAACCTGTCAGTGGCCCTGATGTGAGACAAGTGACCTGTCACACCATGTCACCAGTGTATCAGCTCTCTGCTTATGCTGCAGGTTCACTTGGAACCCTCCTGCTAATCCAGCAGCAGAGGCTTTGTGGGTTTTTCTGGCACAATCTCTACTCCATGTGCTTGCAGCGTGTGAGTTTCCCTCTTGCTGTTCTTCACAGGGTTCACTGTCCTTGGCTGTTTCCAAATGCTGCTGTTGATGCCTCTGCAATGTTTGTTTAGAGTATTTGGAGTCAGGAGAACATGGAGCAGTGCGTGAGCAGGGAATAGGGGAATTATGGAAAAGTTTTCAGGGTACTTGAGCTCAAGTACATACTTAGACTTGACTGAGAAACATGATGAAAGCCATGACCAAATATTGATTAGGGTAATTGGGCCCTTGAATGGTGGGACACCGATTTCCTTCAAGTCTCTTGTGTAGGATGGCAGATTCCCAGGACAGTGGTGGATGGAAAGCCGGAGCTGCTCTCAGGAGCTTTGTGCTGAGTTGTGTGGCCCTGGCTTGACACCCTCACTTGGGCTCGGGGGAGGTGGGCAGAAGGTGCTCCCTGCCTGCTCTAAGGGATGAAAACCTGCCAGGAGGGAGGAGTGCTGCTTCCTGTGTGCTTCACTGGCACCACCAACCCAGCCTCACCCCTGTGGGTGCATAGCAGCAGGGTCCCCTGACCCCCAGGCCACCTTTTTACATGTAGTCACCCCAAGAAAGATGTGGAAGAAGTTGCCCCTCTTGTAGCAAAGCTGATGTCACTGCTGGGCAAGGATTTGGTCTGGAGAGCCTGGATGTGCTGCAGCCAGAGGCTGGGAGGGATTCCACAGCAGCATGACTTGCAGTCAGCCCTGGCCTTACCTCAGCCCAGTGGTGCTGCTCTGGCACTTCACTTGCCTCTTGCTCCTGGCTGGCAGCCTGCCTGATCCACAGCTGCACTGCTGGGGGATGCTCCTGCTGCAAGCCAGGAGGGGAACAACAGGGAGCTGTGGTCCCTCCTCTGGGAATCTTTGTCGTGCCTGGCCTTCCACACTGGTTTAAGGATGGGGGAAGTGTGGGCTGGTCTGAGGGTGTGACCTGCTGGGACAGAGCCAAGTCTGTTTCATGTGGAGAGACAAGGGGAAATGTGTGCAGCAATAGGTGAGGGGGAAATGAGCATCTGGGCTCAGATGTGGGGGCTAATTGCAGATGCAGCCATCTAAACTGCAAAGAGGCCACGAGGCTTAAGCTGCAGCTGGAGGACACACACCGAGCTGTTAGGATGTGCTGCTGAGAGCAAGGCTGTACCCTGCCACAGCTGCTGAGCTCTGTTTTGAGCAAGAAGGGACAAGGCAGCAGGTTTGAAGCTGGCATCAATCCCTGCCCACACTGTCCCAACTATCACATCTCTGTTCCAGCTGCCAGCCTGTTCCTGGTGTCAATGCACACCGGGGAGTCCCAGCAGGATCCAGATCCTGTGGGGTGTTTCCTGGCTCTCTGGTAGAAAGGTGATCCCCCGCTGCCTCCCCTTAATCACCGGATTATTTCAACCGCAGTGCCTGTCTCTGCCTGAGCTGGGCAGGTGCTGGGGTGGGTGGGACAGGTCCTGCCCAGAGCAGGGGCTGGGCAGAAGTCCCTCTAAGCCCCGCTGCTGATGCCGATCCAGTGCGATCCTGGAGCTGTCACGTCAGCGGGATTTGCCTCTCTGGTGCTCCACAGGACCGGCTGGGCCAGTTCTGATCCCGCTTTCCCAGGGAGCTGAACCCCCCCTTCTCCTCTCAGTGCTCTGGGGGAGCTGCTGAAACCATCCTGGTCCTGTGGCTGCAGGAGAGGGCCCAGCATGCTCAGAGGGCTGCAGCTCCACTGCGCCAGTGATCGCTCCAGGGGGATGCAAGCATGCAGCAATCTTCCAGGAAGAGCCCTTGGCCTCCCATGGCTTTTCCATGCCAGCTCCACTTCACGTGGCTGCTGAGTGAGTCACGCAGCCCAGGCAGGCTCCTCACTGCCAGGCTGGAGCCAGGCGGGTCAGGCACTGCCACAAGGCTCGGTACCTCTCCTGGTTGCTTTTAACTGTTCCCAGCACAGCCCTGGGTTTCTGGAAGAGCAGAGGAATGAGGAAGAGGAGGGGAACCCATTCACACAAGGGACAGAGTTGGGCTGTTCAAGGCTCAACTGGGTCGGCAGGACCCAGCAGGCTGAAAGGTCCCTAGAACAAAGCCAGCAGCAGGAATGTGCCCTCTCCCTCCCTGAGAACTGCCAGCCTTCCTCTGGGAATGGGACACACCCTTTCCCACAGACCTGGCCAAGGGGGAGTCCCCAAACTGCTCTGTCCCACAGAAGAGCCAGCCCAGGTGTGCTGCAGCAGCAGTAAACAGACCGATTTTAATGCACATAACACCCAATATCACCACGGGAGGGACTCGTCCCCTCCCTCACAACCCTTCCAGGCCATCAGCTGTGAAGCGCAGCCACCCCTGGCCCTCCAGCTGCCTGCAGGGAAGCTGGCTTGGGCTGCATCTCCATCGGCCATGCCTCTGGCTTCAGCAGCATCCCCGCAGCTCAGTTAAGCTGTCGGGCTGGTCCAGCAGGGAAGCGCTTTTAGTCAGCAGAGCGGGTGAAGGCAGGGCCTGGGGCCAGGGAGCGAGCCCTAAGGCACATCAGAGCAGCTTTGGAGAGCCCAAAACTTCCAGGAGCCGGAGCCTGGGTCCCCCTCGGGGTGCATGTCTCAGTCTATCAGAAACTTCTCACCATCTACATCTCTCCCTGCAGAGCCCTTGCGCAGGGAGGGGAAAAAATCGGAGCGTAGGAGGCGGGAGAAGTACATGAGGATCATGGCGTCGAGCAGCAGGAGGTTGGCGGTGAGGAAGGCACCCTGGCCCTGCACCTCCACGTAGCGGAGGAAGTACCAGGTGAGGTAAACCTGGGGTGCCAGGCGGAAGGCAAAGTACATCACCAGGTTGATGTATTTGTTGGCTTCGTAGAGCGCCGGGGAAGGGATGTTGCTCATCTTCAGCAGCATCCGCACCGTGAGGAAGATGTTGCTCACCTCCACCAGCAGCAGCAGCACCGCTGCCACCAGGAAGCGGCCGGTGATGATGAGTGAGACGAAGGCAGAGATGGCCTGGGACACACACACACAGAGAGTAGAGTCAGATCGCCTTGCCCTGGGGAAAGCAAATCCTTCCCCACCCTCAGTGAGAGCGCACAGTTCTGTTCCCCCCACCCAGAGATCCCAGCAGGCAGCTGAGCTTAAAGAAAACCAGTCTGGAAAGCCAGATCCCCCAGGACCAGTTACACCTCCCTGTGCTGGGACGAACTTCCAGCTCTTCCCCTTCCCAGCTCGGCAGCCTGTCTGGCTCCAGGCACCCGGAGATGATGCTGGCAGTGGTCCTGCCCCGCTAGGCGCTCTCGCCTTGTTGATGCAGAGCTTACCTGGCAGCCAGGGCGAGGCAGAGAGAAGGGCTCCAGCTTGTCCCACTATAGCCAGTGAAACCTGGGTGGGCTGAGCCCTGGGGTGTGTGGTAGCCTCCCCGTGCTGGCCATACTCACCATGGCATGGTGCACCAGGTATTCCCAAGAAGAGCGGGACTGATGGTTGAAGATGATGTCAAGGGTGTCATGGATGAAGTAGCCTGTGGGATGAAAGAGAGTGTTCAGAAGGTCTGGCTTGTGTACTGTGACCCATTGTGGAAAGGAGGAGCAGCAAGGAGGAGGAGGGTGGTGTGACTCTTCTTCAGGTGTCAGAAACACCTCCACCCCGTCTGGGTATGGAGAGACGGCTATTCCCTGGGGGTTGGCTGCCTGTGGGCTCCACGCTCATGATTAAAGCAGGAGGCATGGAGCTGCCCAGCCCTTGAGCCGGTGGCTCGACCCGAGCCAGCATACCGGGCGAGGCTGAGCAGGGAGTCGGCCAAGTCCGGCGGGGTGGCTGCGGCCATTGTCCTGCTTGGCTCCTTACCTGAGGAAAAGCAGACCAGCAGGTGCCCTGAGACGCTGTAGCCGTCCTGGATGTCGGAGAGCAGCTCCGGAGAGTGCCAGAGGCTGGGAATGAGGAGAGGAGGAAGGGGATCAGCTTAGGCTCGGGATGGGGGACACGGGGACCCCCTACCCCCTGCCCACTCCCCAGGAGTGCCCAGTTCGCAGCATGTGCACCGTGCCCGCCGCCCCCCGCGCTGCCCGGTACCTGAAGAGGGCCCATAGCCCGGCCAGCACGGAGTGTGCGAAAGAGACGAGGAGATTCGTCCAGCGCCAGACGCGGCCGGGACGGCTCCGTACGGCGGCGGGCTGTGGCAGAGCCAGGGCCAGGCGGCGCAGTGCCCCGAAGATCACCACGCTGCCGCCTACCAGCGCCGCCGAGGCCGCCCGCCAGCCCGGGCCCATCGCGCCCAGTCCGGCGGCGCGCGGCCGCGGCGGCGGCGGGCGGGGCCGCGGGGCCACGCCCCTCCCGGACCGCACCTTAGCGCTGGCCACGCCCCCGCGTGAGCCCGCGGGGCCACGCCTTCCCATTGGGCACGCCCCCCGCTCTTGCCGCGCCTCCCCCGCGCGCGCCTGCGCGGGGTTGGCGGGCGCTGAGGGGCGTGGCCGCGCTGGCCGCGCCTTTCATTGATAAGAGGCGCGCTGGCCACGCCCCCCGCCCGCGTGTGTACGCGCGTACGCGCGGGGGGATGCGCCCACGTGTGCGGAGTGTGGCGCGGAGGGTGCCGCACCTGCGTGGGGTGTGCAGGTGTGCGGAATGTGGGGCGTGTTTCTGCTGGGCGTGGTATTACACGCGTTTGCCAGATACCGCACTTGTGGGTGTCAGATACTGCCCGTCTGTACTGGGCTCCGCGGGAGGGTGAGTGCAGCGTGTGCGTGGCAGACGTTGCACATCTGTGCTGAGCCCTGCACATCTGCCACAGTGATGCACAGCTGGCGTGGGCCTCGCACATCTGTTCTGCGCCGTTGTGTGCGTGGCCCTGGCACGGTGTGGCGGTCGCCGGTGGCTGCGGCGCATTGTGTCGGGGTGGGGGATGCCGGGGAAAACATTATGTTTGGAAAAGTAGTGGGAGCAGCCACAAACGCTCACCTCAAGACACGGCGGGGGGGCTGGGGCACTCAAATGTGCCCCCTAATACTAGGCTGCAGTAGGTTAAGGCCAAAAACGCTGCACCTAACGCGGCGGTGTTCTGGTTCCTGCGTGGGGGTCCTGTCCCATCGCTGCCCCACGCTGCAGGGCGCTGGCTTGAGCGAGGGGGGCTGACCCCCCTCCCCATCCCCGGTAAGCCGAACTGGCTGTCGCTAGATGGCAGCAGGGCCACGTGCTAGTGCCACCACTGCCACTACTGTCGCTGTCCCCACTCAGGACAGAGATCGCCACTCCTGGGTGCAGGGCAGGACCCGCTTCCACGCTGTAGTCGCCATCACGGCCGGCCATAGGGGTGCTCGTGGTCCTGGAGGGTTTAAAGCAGATTGGGGGCCACGGAAGGTACTCGTGTCCCTTGTGCTGGCCCTGCAGCAGCGCAGCCCTCGGCAGTGGGTGCCCCTCCAGGCTCGAGGCTGGAGGCCACTGGGGACACCGACGCCCTCAGGGGGTGCGGGGGGTCCTGCTGGCATCTCCCAGTCAGGAGCGGGCAGCCCAGCGCACCCCAAACCTCTCTCTCTGGGTGCTACCCAAGAGGGTCTGGCTCCCGGTGGCACTGGGGTGCCACCCAGGCAGGGGGTGGCGTTACTCCCTCCCTCCCGAAACAGGGAGCCCCCCAGGCCTTACACACACGGCGCGGTTTGTCCGCCCGCGGACGCCGTAGCAGCACGGAAGTGTCTCCATGGAGACGGACAGAGCCGGGCCCAGGGATGGAGAAATACGAGCGGATCCGGGTGGTGGGAAGAGGGGCCTTCGGGTGAGGGGGCACCGGGGAAGGGCGATGGGGAGGTCTCCAGTCTTTCTACCTCCGGGCGTGAGGTCTTTAAGCAGCGTCCCTCTGGCAGCGAGATGCTTGTGGCCACGGCAATGCGGGGTCGGCCGCGGTGTGGCACCCGGGGGGGACATGGCGCAGAGAGCGTGACACCCTGGGGCGCGGGGATTGCAGGCGACCTGTGTCACCCCGGGATGATGGCCAGGCCCTGTGTTGTGTCCCCCCTCCCCACGCTGAGGCCCCGTCCCTATCCCCGCAGCATCGTGCACCTGTGCCTGCGCAAGGCTGACCAGAAGCTGGTGATCCTGAAGCAGATCCCGGTGGAGCAGATGAGCAAGGATGAGCGGCTGGCAGCGCAGAACGAGTGCCAGGTCCTCAAGCTGCTCAGCCACCCCAACGTCATCGAGTACTACGAGAACTTCCTGGAGGACAAGGCACTCATGATTGCCATGGAATACGCCCCAGGTGGGCTCTGCTGTCCCCCAGTGCCTGGAGCTGGTCCCTTGGCAGGTCCAGGGGATGCCAAGCACTTGGTTCTCTTTGGATCAAGCTGCTGTGGTCTCATATTGTGCTCCTTGTAAAGATTCTGGGCTTTGCACACGCAGGAGTCCAAGCATGTCTCTCTTGAGGAGACATATTTGCAGAAAAGTATCTGTGGTTCTTGGTGGACACCAAATACGCCGTGCACCAAGTGACCAAGCATTGATGCAGGTTGTGGAGTCACCATCCTTGAAGATACTCAGAAGAGAGATTCTGGTCCTGGACAACCTCAGTGGCCCTGCTTGAGCAGTGACCTTGCAAGGTCCCTTCCAACCTCAGCCACTCAATGCCTTACATCTGCTAACCATATCCAAAACAAGGAGATTTCAAACCTCTCTGTCTCTGGTCAACATGTTACTATCTGCCCTTGCCTCAGGTTTCAGGAACATTTCCCTGTTTCAGCTCTGTCGGCCCCACATTTCTAACAAGATTTCCCGTGGAGTTTCAGATGAAATCAACATTTGCATGAAGTTTTGCTAAAAGCCGTATGTGAGCCTTGAATCTGGACCTCCCCTTCCCAACAGGGGCCTCTCTGTGCCACGTGGCCTCTTGGACTGCAAGAATTCTCCTCTGCAGAACAGGCTGATCTTGTTCTGCCGTGGAGGTTTATGTCCTTTTCCAAGAGCTGTAATTTTAGTGTTTCTTTTCCTGCTGCTTTTGATAATATGTCAACGGTAACTTCTCTCTGGCTGTTTCTTCCTCCCACCAACTGTGCTGCCATTGTTCAGGAGCATTGGAGGATGTGCTGCATATCCCACCAGGATGTGTTTTTCCCACATGCTTGGCTTGTTAGGATGCCAAAATGGCAAAATCCCCCCAGTTTTAGGTCGGGTTTGTGCTGCCCTGTGGAGCTCCCTGTGCCCACAGCCCTTTGTTGTTCCTTGCAGGGGGCACTCTGGCAGAGTTCATCCACAAACGCTGTAATTCCTTGCTGGATGAGGACACCATCCTGCACTTCTTCGTGCAGATCCTCCTGGCCCTGCACCACGTGCACACCAAGCAGATCCTGCACCGTGACCTGAAGACCCAGAACATCCTCCTGGACAAGCATCGCATGATCGTCAAGATTGGAGACTTTGGCATCTCCAAAATCTTGAGCAGCAAGAGCAAAGCCTACACGGTGAGTGGCAGGGGAGCTTCTTACCCCATGGCAGCAGGCTGGAAACACTGGATTTGGCTCACAGTGGTCCTTGGGAAGTGGCTTTAGGCAATGCTGCTTTGTTCCTTGGCTGATATCTTCATGCTGTGGCTGAGTTTGCTGTGGCTCTGTGGGCTGCAGAAAGGTAAGAAAGACCTGCCCAAAGCTGGGAGAGGATGGGGTGTCTGGGCCCACTGGTGAGGGCAGACAGGGTGGCTCCTGCTGGGGTTGGTGTTTGCAGACTCGTCTGACACATCCTGAGCAAATAAATTCCTGCCTGTGCACTCCCATCCTGCCTTAATCTCCTTTCTCTGCTTGACATTTGAGTGTCTTTCCCCACCTGGGCTAATCTGACCAGACATTTGTATCACGCTCGGCGCTCTGGGCTCTGATTCTCTCAAGTGCATAGAAACAAAATTAGAGGCAATCACTGTATGTGTCACTGGAAAGGCAAATCCTCTTGTTTTTCACTGAGATTGTCAGGCAGCTGTTGATGCTAAGGGGACAAAAGCTCAGCTCTGGAGATTTAGGTGGTGGTGTCCCAGCCAGCTCTGCACCAAGCCTTCCTCTTTCCACCTCTTTGCCTCAGTTTCACTGCACGGTGGTAATTATTTTTCTTTTGTAGGTGGTGGGAACTCCGTGCTACATCTCCCCAGAGCTCTGTGAAGGGAAGCCCTACAACCAGAAGAGTGACATCTGGGCCCTGGGCTGTGTGCTCTACGAGCTCGCCAGCCTCAAGAGGGCTTTCGAAGCTGCGGTAAGAGCGATGTGGTTTACACGTAGCACAGGGAGCCTCTCACAGAGGTGAAAATGTATGCTGGGATCACTTCTCAGCGAGCCGGGAAGTGTGAAGGCAGAGGGCAGTGCTGAGAACTCCTTCCTCCTTGGCCTCGCCCCTGACTGCCCAGCCAGTGTTTTTCTGTTGTTTTCTCTCCAGAACCTTCCTGCCTTAGTGTTGAAGATCATGAGCGGGACATTTGCCCCAATATCAGATCGATACAGCCCCGACCTGCGCCAGCTGATCCTCAGCATGCTCAACCTGGATCCTTCCAAGCGGCCCCAGCTGAATGAGATCATGGCCCAGGCCATCTGCATCCGGCCCCTCCTAAACCTCTACACAGACGTGGGCAGTGTCAAAATGAGGAGGCAAGTGCCACTGCCACCTCAGTGTCCCTTGGGTGGGGCTGCCACAGCCCACAGCATGTCTGACCAGCTCACTGCCTCTATTCTGAGCTCCAATGAGAGCATTTTCCCAATGCAGCTCTCTTAATGTGCAGCTGCTGCTGGCTGAGCTTGGCCCAGGGGCTCAGAGCCAGGCAGGTGCCATGGCAGGTGTGAGCTTGTCATCACAGTGACAGCAAACAGAGTTGTGGGCACAGGGGGAAGTGGAGTGGTGCCAATTCCTCTCTCTCGGGTTGTTAAAGCACCAACACAAAGCAGTGCTGTGAATGATTCACCTGTGGCTTCTGCTGTAGCTCTGCCCAGACATTCTGTGATCCAGGGCTCTGCAGGATATTAAAGGCTGAATTTTGGTTTGGCAGGCCTGAAAAACCCTTGGCTCCAGTGCCCACAGTGACCCACAGCCGGACAGGGGGACGAGCAAGCAGTGCCAGGTCAAGGGGTGAGTTCTGGCATGATGTGTTCAACTCAGCTCCATTTGGAAGGACTCTTTCCTTTGGATGACACAAGTCAGAGAGACACTCAGGGCTCTGGAGAGAGGCACTCAGGGTTCTGGAGAGAGGAACTTAAAAGACGTCACCTCCCCTGAGCTCTGGAGGAGGCCTGCAGCCCCTTGCACCAGCACTGGTCTGGCTATGGCAGCTATGCTGGCACCCAGACTGCCTTTTCCTGTGGGAGCAGAGTCAGGGATCCACATTACTGATTCCCCTGTGCCCCACAGGTGTCCGATGTGGTTCAGCCAAGACAGGAATCCCACCCCCACTGTCATCCATCTACACGTGGGGCAGTGGAATCACCACCCCTCTCCGCCTGCCCATGCTGAACACCGAGGTGGTGCAGGTCTCTGCTGGCAGGACACAGAAGGCTGGAGTCACCAAATCTGGGAGGCTCATCCTGTGGGAGGTGAGTGACAGGGAACCTGGGGCAGGCAGTGGCTGTGGGGCCTTGGATGTGTGATTTCTGTGAAGGAGGCATTTCTGCTCAC
The DNA here is from genome assembly GCA_013398615.1 of Brachypodius melanocephalos. Lineage (NCBI taxonomy): Eukaryota > Metazoa > Chordata > Aves > Passeriformes > Pycnonotidae > Brachypodius > Brachypodius melanocephalos. The sequence continues at coordinate 4,185,943 of VZSR01002145.1, read as the reverse complement.
TCACAGACCCTGGCACTGCCTCCTCCAGGACTGCAGTCCCAGCCAGGGTGTGGGTAATGCTGATAAGCCTGTGGGAAGGGGTTCATCAGTGTTCTCCAACCCAGCTCTTCCATGGCTTCTCTCCATCAGGCTCCTCCTGTGGGTGCTGCCGGGGGTGCTTCTCTCCCAGGAGCCACCGAGCAGCTCCAGCCTCAGTTTGTGTCCCGCTTTCTGGAGGGCCAGTCTGGAGTGACCATCAAACACGTGTCCTGTGGTGATCTTTTCACAGCCTGCCTCACAGGTGAGCTGCTGCCTTCTGCCTTCACCTGCCTGGGTCCTAGAACCCCCTAAAACCCAGTGGGACTGCCTCAGGAGCCTGCTCAGAGAGGATGGAGAGGTGCTCTGGTCTGGGGTGACACAGAGGCCTCTGTGGCCTCTCATGTAGCATCATGTGGGGGTCAGAAATGGCAGACATGATCCTGTGATGCTCTTAGATGATCTTAAAGGTCTTTTCCAATCTAAATTACTCTGTGGTTCTATGAAATCTCCTGTGCTTGTTGTCCTGGTTGCATTGGTGTCACCTGAAACTAGAAGTGACAGTGGGGACTGCAATGTGAGGAGAATCTCTGTCACATATTCTGTGAGCATGACATGGGCACATGCAGTGACCATCAATGACTGGTGTCACAGTGAGGAGTCAGCCTGAGCTGCTGCAGGGCTGGCTGTCCTCAAACTGCAGGAAAGCAGGGTTTGAAGCCCCCTCAGAGCAGTCCAGGAAGTGTTCTGGGTGAGAGGGGAGCACACACACCAGTCCAAGGCCATGTTTGTGGAGCAAAGCCCTCCCAGTGGTCCTGTGAGTGCTCTGTTTGCTCTTCTGCTGGGGGTCAGGGCAGCAAAGGACAGATTCACAGTGGGCAAACTCCATGGGCATGTGTTTATCCTACCTCCCGTGGCGTTTCCTGCCACCCCTCTGCTGGGCAGCTGCTCAGGGTGTGCCTCTGTGACTTTAACACCTTGAAAAACCATGGGGTTCACAGCTCCTGCGTACACAGCTGCAGCAATGTTATCTCAGCACTCTTATCACTGCTATTTGTTTGTCGAGCCGTTGCAGCGTGGTGAGGCTGCAGCTCCCTAGAAGCTCCTGCAGCTCCCTGGAAGCTCTTGCAGCTCCCTGGAAGCTCTTGCAGCTCCCTGGAAGCTCCTGCAGCTCCCTGGAAGCTCGGTGAAGGCTTGTGACCCCTGCAGCTCATTCTGAGTCAGAGTGGATCCGATGTCCTGGGAGCGATGGCCACCCCTGGGCTGTGTCACCTCACAGGGCCTCACGTGTGCCTTGCAGGGCCTCACGTGTGCCACTGACAAGGCTCCTTTCTGTTCCTCCAGACAGGGGGATAATCATGACTTTCGGCAGCGGCAGCAATGGCTGTTTGGGGCACGGAAACTTCACGGACGTGAGCCAGGTTGGTGGAGAGAGGGTGCTGG
>VZSR01002145.1:4129740-4184385 GCA_013398615.1 Brachypodius melanocephalos | reverse complement strand
GCTGCTGCTCTTCCCCTGCCAGCCCAAGATTGTGGAGGCCCTGCTGGGCTACGAGATGGTGCAGGTGGCCTGTGGCGCATCTCACGTCCTGGCGGTCTCCAACGAAAGGGAAGTGTTTGCCTGGGGCAGAGGCGATAATGGTAAGAGATGTCTGTTTTGCAGAACAGGGCTTGTGCCTGTTCCCACTCCCTTTGCTGGCACTGCTTGCCCACAGTCCCCTCCAGATGTGCCAGGGTGGGTGGGTGTGGAAGAGCTGCAGCTGTTTTGCTGCATACCAGGGCCCCCTGTGCTTTGGGTTTCGCTGCTTTCTGGGCTCTTGCAGCAGCTGTGTCAGTGCTGCTCTCAGTGGGGCTGTGCTCAGGGTGTGTGTTGTCATTAGCTGTTCCCTGCTCTGTTCCTCCTGCCAGGTCGGCTTGGGCTGGGCACTCTGGAGTGCCACAACTGCCCCCAACAGGTCACAGTCCCTCCAGAGCACGAGGCTCAGAGAGTCATCTGTGGCATCGATTCCTCCATGGTCCTCACAGTGAAGAACCAGATTCTTGCTTGTGGGAGCAACAGGTAAGAGAGGTGAGGGTCCATGCTCCACATTTTACCCTCCTGGGCCTGTCTGTGTTGTGACCAAGGGGCTCCAGAAGAGATCCCTGCGTGATCCGAGAGATTTTCCTTGTGCAGGTGTAACAAGCTGGGCCTAGACCGGATCAGCTCAGCAGAGGAGCCTTCCCCAGAGGACCAGGTGGAGGAGGCCACTGTGTTTGTGTGTGCCCAGTCAGCCCCCTTGAACCAAGAGCCCATTGTGTGTGCTGACATCGGTACAGCACATTCAGCTGCTGTCACAGGTGAGGGTGTGTGCCCAAATTCTGAGAGGGGGACTCCTGCATTTTCCCTGTCTTCCTTCTGCCTGTTTCCCAAGTGACACCCAGTTGTGTCTCTCCTCTCTGCTGTCAGCCTCTGGCCACTGTTACACCTTTGGGAGCAACCAGCACGGGCAGCTGGGCACCAACTCCTGCCGCAACAGCCGCGTGCCCCACCTGGTTCTGGGGCTCGAGATGATGAAGGTCACCGTGGTGGCTTGTGGAGATGCTTTCACTGTGGCCATTGGAGCAGGTGAGGCTGAAGCCCCCATGTCTTGGGCTACAGCAGGCCCTGGCTGGCCTCTGCCTCTGCTGTGGCCAAGGCAGGTGTGCAGTGAGGTGTTTCTATCCCTCTGCAGACGGTGAGGTGTGCACGTGGGGGAAAGGAGCCAGGGGACGCCTGGGCAGGAAGGATGAGGAAACAGGAGTGCCCAGGCCAGTGCAGCTGGAGGAGACACATCCATACCTGGTGACCTCGGTCGCCTGCTGCCACGGGAACACACTGCTGGCAGTAAAGCGTGAGTAAAGGCTTTGTCCCTGTGATTCCTGCCATGAGGAGCCAGCCAGACACAACGCCTTGTGACCGGAGCTGTGCCAAGTAACCCTGGCACGTAAGCTCAGTGTTATTCTAGTCATTCTTGAGCTGTAGATGAATAGAAATAACTTCAAGGCCAAAATAATTCCCCTGCTGCTCTTCAGCTCTGTGACACTGCCTCTCCCACTGGGCAAGGGGAGCAGAGGGATGGCAGAGGCTGTCTCGTGCACTCCCAGACAGGTAGGCTGGCCAAGCTGCGGCCGGCAGGGAGCTGGCGTGCCAGCGGTCCGCAGAGTATCCAAAAAGAGCAGCTCTCTAATTGATGCTGCTGAAATAGAAGCTGAGATTTGAGGCGTCATTTTGGCTGCTGCCTTTCCATTGTGGTTTGGAAAAGATAGCGATGGTTTTGTGGTTCCTCTCTGCTCGGGCCAAAGGCAGCATCATGGCTTGGTTAAAACGTGCCCGTGGCGTGACCTGCCCTTCCGTTGCCTGGATGTACAACGGGAGTCTGGCCCAGACTGCTGCAGGGGCCTTTCTTCCTCCTCTGCTGGGCTGATTATGGCCTCAGCCTGGGCTGAGGGATTCCAGTCCCAGCCCACTTCAAGGAGGCTAATTACAGCCCCGAGGGGAGGAGGCCCGGCTGACGGCCCCGGCACAGCGGAATCGGCCCTGGCTCTGTTTCTCCCCTGCAAGTGCCCAGCTCTCATGTGATGTGCTCTGCCGCGTGAAGGAATGGGGAATGGCCGAGTCCCCAGGCTCGGGAACAAGTAGGGCATTTGTCATGGGAGTAAAAGGGTTTTGTCTCTGCAGGAAGACTGCAGGCTGCTCTCCCCTTCCGCTGCTGGAGCTGCCCTGAACTCTGTGGCAGCTGGTTTGTGGGCTCCCACTTGCAGCACTGTAAAAGCAGGGACTGAGTGTGTAGACCCACTGCTGTCCCTCTGCCCCAAACCTTGTCCCCTTGTCCTGTCCCAATACTGGGAATGCAAACTCAGCGCTGTGAGGGCAGCAGCCTTGCCTGCCCCAGCATCCCTCAGCAACCAGTGTGCGAAAAAGCACTAAAAGCTCTGTAAAGAGCTGAGATTTGAGCTTTCACACAGCTCAATCTGCCTGGAAATTTCTCCAGCGAGAACACGAGATCCGGTGACACATGTGATGTCATTGCTGCTGTGATCTGGCCCAGGAGGGTGCTGGCACAGGCGAGCTGTGCTCCACCTTTGGGGCGGCCGTTCTGCTCCTTCCGTGGAGCCAGCTCTGCTTTTGACTGGCTTGGGCTGCTGCCCAGGTTATCATGAGCTGTTGCGGCTCCCTTCTCTCAATCCCACTGCAAACAGAATAACTGGGAGAAGCCAGGCTGGAGAGGAGGAGGAGAGCACAAACCTCAAGAGACTGCATTTCGTCCTGCCTGGGCTGTGTCTGCTGGGCGTTGCCTCACTCTTGCCACTACTGAGGTCTTGCAGCGGCTTCCTGTAGGGAAGGGGACAGGGATTTTGGTGCCCATCTGTTGGGTATCAGGCCTGTGTGAGGCAGAACACTTCTTGTAGCTTCATCAAAGTGGGGCTTCCAGCTAAATCTTGGTATTTACCCTTTTTGTTTCAGCTGTCGTGGAGGAGTCGCCTTCCCAGTGAGTGAGAGTGGCCACATCCTGCTCTTCCTGCTGCCCACGGTGGCCTGGCTCAGACACACTCCAGGCTCCAGAGCTCCTCAGCTGCACTCCAAAGGCAGCAGTCTGGAAACATAGAGCTCCTAACAATGGTTCCCAAGGAACCAGAGCTGGTCTCATTGTCACTGTGAACCTTCAGTGCCTGACAATCGCTGCCCTGCACGTACCCAGAGCTCCGGTGCTGCCTTCACAGGGGGTTACACCGTGGCTCTTCCTCTCCCTGGTGGAAGTGCCTGTGTGGAAAAGTGAGGAGCACAGAGGTTGTTTTCCTCCGTGGAAACTGTTTCTGGTTACAAAGCCCAGGCTGACAGCTCCGTGTCTGAGAGAGCTGTCAGCCTTTGCACAGCAGCGTCTGGAGTCAGGGCCCCAGGCGCTGTGCTGGGTGACTAAATGCAAACCTCTTTGCTAATTAGAGAAGTCTGTCCTTTCCCATCCCCCCCCGAAACGTTTCACCCATTTATTGAGCACACTTTGGAGGGTCCTGTCTGCACGGCTGGCCGAGCTCTGCACAAGCAGCCTCCCTATGCTGCATAGCTCTCCCCAAATGCTGCCTGGAGCTTTCCAATTACAGCCTCCCCTGGCCCCAGGAGCTTGCTGGAGGATCCTCCAGCTGACATTTGTCCTCAGGCCCCTCAGTCCTGCTGCTGACTGGAACACTGGCTCCCAGCTGAGCTAGGGAAGGCAGCAAAACACAGCCAGTGATCGTCAGTACTTGAAGTTTTTTAACGCAGATTTGTCCAAAGAGCTGATGAGTTTCCGCCAGGGGTCTTTGCGGGCAGGAGAAGCACATCTGTGCGTTATGGACAGGAGTCACGTTTTTTGTCTCCAGAAGGGTCGTTTCCTTTCCTTTATTTTTTTTTTCTTTTCTTTTCTTTTTTTAACTTACATTTGCCCTGGGCCATTTTTTGATGAGCTTCTGTCTCTGATCTGTCTGACATTGCAAATGCTTTTGCCTTTCACATCCATCTTTGTGCTGTTGCCAATCTGTTGTGTATAAAGTCGGTGCTTTCATAAGCTGGCTGAGATGAAATCTCTCTAATTATTTTTGTGATTCTTTCCTGTTTTCAATGAGGGAAACCTCGACAGGCTCTGGTAAAAGCCAACTGATCCCTCTGTCATGGGGAAGGTAATGAATTTCTGCAGCTCTCCTGCCCTTCCTTCCCTCGCCTCCCAGGCTCCGGCTGTGGAAGGGAGCAGGTCCCGTCCGGCCGGGAGAGGCGTGTGCAGCCCTGGCTGCAGACACAGCCTCCCTGTTTGGCTCCTGGCAGGGTGGGTGCATGGGTTTTTCCCTGCCTTTTTTGTTTCTTGTGGAGCTGCCTTTTCGGGCGGTTACACCCTGCTATCCCAGGAAGCCGACTGGAATTCAAAGGTTCTGCCAGTCCTTTGGCGCTTTCCTGTGCTGCAGGTTATGGAGACGGGCTCAGTGCGCTGTCGGGGAAGGTGCTTTCCCCTCCCAGACCAACCTGGGCACCAGGGTGCTTGCAGGGTTGGGTTCAATTGCCTCAAAGTCCCTCTGGGCCACTGCCTCTCCTCCCTCTGTGGGGCTGGCAGCACCTCCAGCTCTTTCCAGCATCAGATTTCTCTTGCCTGTGTCGTGCAGAACTCTCAGGGCTCCCCTCGCCCCACACCACATCCAAAAACATCCCATAGGAAGGGGCTGGTGTTCCTCCTGCAGCCTCGCCAGGGCTGAGGGTTGGCTGGGACAGCAGCAGGCAGGACAGAGGTTTGACACCCTTTGTCTTGTGGCACCAAAAGGCCACTGCTTCAGGAGCCAAGCTCTTCCTGCTCCAGCTGTGTTGCCAAATCCAGGGGTGCGGCCCCCCCCAACCCGGTTGCTATCAGTGTACTGGTGTTAGGTGAATGATTTTATGGCTTTATGACACCTTTGCACTGCAGTTCTGGCGCTGAAGGTGTTACCAGCTTGAATATCGGGATCCTTTGCTCCAGATTAGGGAAACCAGTGTGAACCAGTGCCCTTTGTGCTGGGCCAGGGGCTCTGCTGAAGGCTGGAGCTTTCGGGATTTCGCAGCCTGGGCTCTCTGCACAGTTCAGCTGTGAAGCCCGGCGAGATCATTTGAATAATTTAATACCGGGCTGCGACCAAGCCTGGCGAAAGGGTAAAGGAAACAAAGAGGCCCCCAGCCCCGAGCAACAAAAGCTCCTGGAACGACAAGCCGAGGCATGTCCGTGCTGCCGGAGGCAGAGAGCAGCTCGGGCAAATAGGCCACTTGCATTCCTCACGTCTGCTGCTTTGTTTCCCTGCAGAAGCTCCCGGTGAAATCTGCAGGTCTTAGGGCTTCTCCCTTTATCCTTTTTATTGTTCCTGTGTTGTGTGGAGCTGGTGGTGGATCAGGGTCCCCGCGGCTCTTCCTGCTAAGGAAAGGCAAGGCCGGAGGGGAGAGGGAAGGGGAGGTGATTTGGGGTGAGGCTGCCTGGTCCCCGTTTGTGCATCTTGGTGCGGATCCCCTCTGGCCATTGTCACCCAGGGAAAGGCTGTCCCAGTTCCGAGTAAGATCCTGCTGACTTGGGGCCACTACTGTAGCAGGAAACAGCCCAAACCGCCTGCTGATCCCGGAGTTGATTTATTTTTATTCCGGCACCTCTGTCGAGGTGGTATCCTCATTCCCACGAGGCTTTTGGCAGGAGGTGCGGCTGCTGTCCCTCTGTCCGTCTGCCTGGATCCCTTACCCCTGCCCTCCCTGGGCACGGGGCCCCAGAAGCCGGGATAGGACTCTCCCCACTCCTTTCCCTGGGGCGAAAGGCTCCACCTTAAGTTCTTTAGAAGCCGGAGCGTCTGTTTTCTGTCCCTCCAGTTTAAGTTAAATTGAAGGTGGAGGGATGGAGTAGCAGGGAGAGGCTGAGGAAGAGAACAAGAGGCCTCTCAGAGCTCAGATGGGCTCAAGAAGTGACCCATCACGGGGGACAGGGAACATATCACCTCCACAAAGGGAATTGCCCTGAGTGTCGCCTTTGTGTGAGACAAATGCCTGGCTGTGATGTTGAGTTCGGGGAGGGCTTTGCTCAGGGAGAGGGGAAAAGGAGGGATCTTTGTTTGCAGGGTCTGACACCTCCCAGCCGCCCTGCCGGCACAGCCAGCACCTTCTGATGGCTTTGTCAGCTCCTGGCTAATTAGCAGAGATGCTCTTCAGTGAGGTTAGGGAAGAATAATTTTAAAACATCAAAGAGAAGCAGTAAATAATGATAAAAGTCGGCTGTTTCATGGTTGTCATCGGAGGCACAGGCTGCCTGTGTTTACAGGACTGATGTGTCCTGTCTTTGGAGTCCCATCAACCCCCAGGATACCAAGGGCCTGTCTTTTTGGCCTGAACCTTGTCCCAGAGCAGTGTCCAGGGACAGTTTTTAGCCGGGTCACATCGTGTCAGGGACAGTGTCTGGGTTGTGCCTATCTCTTGTTGGAGACAGCCTGGCTCCTGGCTCTGCTGGCACAGAGTGGCAGAACCAGCTGGACCATGGGGCTGCTGGTGGATCCTGCCCTGGGGGTGTCACCGCCCTGGGCAAACCCAGCCGGGGAGCACCTCAACCCCAGCTCAAGGTGGCTGTTTCTCCTCACTGCTCCCTGTACAGCTGCCCACCGTCACTCGTTTTTTTTACCTGTCGGGTTTCCAGTATCACTGGGAGCTGGTTAAAGTTTAGCTCAGTGCTCTCCACCATCCGAGCAGCAACTCACGTCTTGTGGAAAATCCCCTGCTGATGGCAGCTCGTGCTCGGTGTACCCCAGTTCAAGGTCCCCTGATATTTGGGAGCCCCAGTGCTGCTCAGAACAACCTGCCATCCCTCAGGGTAACCCCAGAAATGAGCCACCCTTCCCCTCCCTGGCAGTTCTGGCAGCGAGCAGGCTGCCTCCCCCCGGGCTGCTGCAGGGTTTTATTTTAAGCAAAGCCTCTCGGGGAGAAGGGTAACGTGAGCTCCTTGAGTGACAAGTGATAGAGCTCGACTTGCTCAGCGTGTCCCCCAGGAATCCCTCTCCTCTGCCATTTGCTAATTGAAAACTGCTAACATTTGGGTCTGGAGCAACTGCCGCCCTTAATGGGAAGCTGGCTGGAGTGAGCGTTGGTGGGACTAACACATGCTCACAGCCTGTCATCTGCTCGGCTCCATCTCTGGGGAAAGGGGCAAATACTCCCATATGCTGCTCTGATTTCTGAAAGAGTGACGAGGGGGCTGGAGCCAGACAGATTTGCCTTTATTCTCCCTCCTCCAGGCTCTTGCTCAATTACAAACGTGGCTGGAGGGAGGCTGCTGGCTGCAGCCTGGGGCATGAGCTCCCAGCAAGACAAAGCCACAGGAGCCTGTCCCCCCCTCATGCCTGTGTCGTGGAGGGCTCAGGACAGTCCTGCCGTGGGTGATGGCTGGGACACGAGCTGCTCTCTGTGGTAGGAGCAGGACTGGGAGCTGTGTTCCGCCTCCAGCCTCGCTCAGGGACACAACCGTGGCCTCGGGCTGCCCGCAGGAGTGTGGCACCCCTGGGACACCTCTGAGGCAAGGAGGGCACGTAGGGTCAGCGAGGAAACTGCAGTGTGTGCCCCCAGAGCCCAGCCCTGGGCCAGGAGAGGCTGCAGTGGGTGAGGGGGCCGTGTGTGACGCGATGTTGGTGCTCCCCAAACTCCTGGGGTGTCTGTTCCCAGTGCGGTGGGTACCAAACCCCCCCGGAGGGCTGTGCCCGGTGGGGTGCTCCCCAAGTCCTCAGAGTGACTGTCCCCGATGTGCTGCACCCCAAACTCCCTGGAGGGGCTGTCCCCGGTGTGATGCCCCCCGAGCCCCGGGGATGCCGGGACCGCTCCGTCCCCACCGTGTGGCGGAGGCGGGGTCCGGGCGGGGGGCGGTGGCGATGGCGATGCCGTCCCCCGTCGCGGGGCGGGCTCTGGCCGGTCCCACCGCCCCGTCCGGCCCCCGGGCGGAGCCGGGCGCGGAGCGCGGAGCCGAGCGGGCGCGGGGCGGCGGCGGCGGGCGCGGGGCGGCGGCGGGATGCCGGGTTACGACTACAAGCTGCTGGAGCGGCCGCGGCGGCGGGTGCTGTGCCCGCTCTGCGGGAAGCCCATGCGGGAGCCCGTCCGCGTCTCCACCTGCGGCCACCGCTTCTGCGACACCTGCCTGCAGGAGTTCCTCAGGTGAGACCCCGCATCACCCCACGGGCGGCCCGACCTGATGTTACTCCGGACACCCCTTCTTCCCCCGTGGGGTTCCCCGCTCGCGACCCCCGCACCGCCCGATCCGGTGCTGCGCAGCCCGGGCGGCAGCGGGGGCTCCTCGCCACCCTCCCATCCTCCGCAGGCCCCGGGGTGCGGTGTCCGGGGGTGCCCCGGAGAGGGCTGTGGGGTGCCCTGGGCCGGTGTCGGAGTGCGTGGTGCACAGGGGTGCGGATGCCCCGCGCCCGGGAGGGAATGCGGGATATCCCGGGAAGGACCCCGGGGTGCCTGGGGGTGCGGGGGTCCTGGGGAAAGATGCGGAATGCCCCGGGGGTGTTCCGGGCCGGGGAACGGCTGCGGTGTGCCCCGGGAAAAGATGGGGAGTGCCCCGGGAAAGGCGCGGAGTGCCCCGGGAAAGGCGCGGGGCGCCCAGGGATGCCTCGGGCCCGGGGAAGGTGCGGGGTGCCCGGTGGTGCCCCGGGGCAGGGAGGGGATGCGGGGCGCGCCCAGCCCGTGACAGGCGCCCCGCGGGTGCAGCGGCCCGTGGCCCCTTTCGCTGAGGAGGAGGAGGAAGAGGAGGGCCGGGTGAAGCCCGGAGCGGCGAGTTTCGAGATTCGAACTTAACCCCTTCCTGCCCCGACCCCGCCGGAGGAAGTGGCCGGGGGTGTTTTTGGGGAGGGGTGTACGGCCACCCCCGTGTCTCCGTGCCCACGGGTGGGCGCGACCCGGCCGTGTGCGCTGGCCGGGAGCAAGGAGCCGGGGCCTCTTCAGACCCCTGCGGTTTGGGACCCCCGGTACCGGTGCCGGCAGCCCGGGGACACGTGCGGGCCCGGTGCTGTCCCGGTTCCCGGCTGCCGCACTCGGCGCGGTCCCGGAGGTCCCGCGGGGCACAGTGAGGAGGTGCCCGTGCTCTCTCCGGGCGGTGACAAGCGTCACCCCGGGCCTTTCGCCGCCGGAGCGACCTTCGCTCGGGAACGGCTCCGGAGCACCACCGTCACCGGTTTCTGTGAAACCGGGCGTTCCCCGGGGCACGTGTCAGAGCGCATCTGTCCCCCCCCTCCCCCGCACCCTTCCCGCCGGCACCTCCGCTCTGCCGGGGGGAATGGCCTCGGGGATCCCCCCGAGCAAAAACTGTTTGCCCCGGATCAGTTTGGGGATCCCATGGGCTGAGCCATCCTGCCCCACCGCGGTGCTGGGAAGGGGTGCCGGGGGGTGCCGGGGGGTGCCGGGGGATGCTGGGGTTCCCCGCCCCATCACCTTGCTGTGCCCCAACACGCCGTGAAGGTCAGAGGCAAGGACGGTCCCCCCGGGTGCTGCCTCAGCACATTCCCTGCCCGGCCAAGCGTGAGGAATGGGGAAGCTTTGTCAGGGATTAGGCGCTGGCTTCGGGTCATCGTCCCACTTCTCTCCCAGCCCCAGCACCCCAACACCGTGCACAGGGTGCAGGTACAGCTGGCAGCCCTGGAAAGGCATCAGAGTGATCCCAGCCAAGGGGCAATGCCAGCCACGAGGCAGTGCCACGGGCTCCCCGGGAAGGGCCCGGTGCCCGGCCCTCTCTGGGAGCACCTTATCTCGGTGCATCCCTGATGACTCCCACAAAAACACCTGCAACAAACACTGCGGGCACGTGCAGGGCTGCTTGCAGCCGTTCCCCGCGTGGATCACACCCCACAGGGCTGTGGTTCGTGGGGTTCACTTGCACTCCCAGCTCAGGGATGGTGACCACAGGGGATGTGACCGTGCCATGGCCGGGCAGCCCAGGCTGGCACGTGCCCGGCAGCACTGCTGGCTCTGGCCCGGCGTCTCACATCCACTTGGCAGCTCTGGTCGAGGCCACACCAGTGCCTGCCAAGGGCATGCAGTGATTAGATGGACACAAGGGCTGTCCAGGCAGGCCAGCCTTGTCCAGTGTCACCGCAGACATTGGAGCAACGGGGTCCCTTTGTGTCCCTGCTGATGTCCCTGTAGTCTCCCACCCCAGTGTCCATCGGGGGTGGTGCATAGACACCCTCCCCCACCCCTGGGTGCAGTGATGTGAGGACCAGAGGCGATGGTGACTCCTGGCCAGCCTTGTCACAGGCCAGGCTGCCTCTTTGGCTGGGTCCCTGTCTCCAATTCGTGCTGCTCCTCTGCAGGTCAGGGTTGAGCAGGGCCCTTCCCTCCCCGAAGACAGCTCTCAGGAGAAGCCCCTCATCCTGAAGGCCCAGCAGGATGGGGACCCCTCCAGGTCCAGCAGGATGTACCCTGTCCTGACTCACCGTGGTGGCTGCTGGGGTCATTTCCTGTGGAGCAGGAGCCCCAGGGGCACGCATCGGGGCTGCACATCTGGAGCCCAGCTGTTGTCCTCCCCCACCTCTCCTGGGCCCCGACACCTGGGGCTGTGAGCGCTGCCGGCACCCTCCTTAATCCCAGGGGACTGGATGGGCAAGAGGCTGCCGGGGCTCCAGATGGTGCCACGCTCACGGTGGCTGGCCCAGGCCCCCAGGGACCGGGGCCGCCGTGCCTGGCTGGAGCCTGGGGGGCTGCCTGGGGGGGGTGTCTGGCGGGGGCATTTCCCAGCTCAGACAGATGGAGCAGGATTAGAGCTGTGGCTCCCCCAGGGTGGCGGCTGGATTTGGTATGGGGTGAGCACTCAGCCATGCAGGGACAGTGCGGATGTCCCGGGCTGGGGTGGCAGGGATGCAGTGGGACATGGTGGCTGTGTCACTGGTGATGTGCCACCCCCCAGCCCCGAGTGACCCCGAGCCTTCTGTGTCTTGCAGCGAAGGCGTCTTCAAATGCCCAGAGGACCAGCTGCCCCTGGACTACGCCAAGGTGAGCCTGGCACAGGAATGGGTACCCTGCTCCAAGGGGACATCCCCACCAAGGGGCCGTCCCCAGGCTGCGCACAGCGCCTGGCACAGCCACGCTGGCCTGGCACGGGCGCCCGGGCGGAAGCAAGAGCCCTTTGTGCCGGGGGCCGGGGAACGGAAACCCGCTTCCAACAAAGGGCACTTGTTGGTGTGCCGGGGGGGATCCGGCCCTGGGCAGCGTGCCCAAGGCTCCCAGCCAGGCTGTGCTGGGGGCTCTGTGCCCCCACAGCCCGGTGCAGGATGCTGATACCCCACTGCTGCCCCTCCAGATCTACCCCGACCCCGAGCTGGAGGCACAGGTGCTGAGCCTGGCCATCCGCTGCATCCACAGCGAGGAGGGCTGCCGCTGGAGCGGGCTCATCAAACACCTCCAGGTAGGACCTGGGAGGATGGAGAGGAGGGGCTGGAGTTGTACCCCATGGCCTTCCCATCACCATCCCTGTGTCCCCCAGGCCCATCTTGGCACCTGTGGCTTCAATGTGATCTCCTGCCCCAACCGGTGCAGCGCCAAACTGAGCCGCCGGGACCTCCCCGAGCACGTCCAGCACGGCTGCCCCAAGCGCAGGGTCAAGTGCGAGTTCTGTGCCAGTGACTTCACTGGGGAGGCCTTCGAGGTGGGCAGTGCAGGGGGACACTGTAGGGGACACAGCTGGCCAGGGTGCCACAGTGTGGGCATGGCTGTGCTGGGAGTATTGTGGGGGTGTAGGTGGGATTTGTGGGCACCCCAATGGGCTGCGGGACACCATGGGGACACAGCCTGGCTATGGGGACACTGCGGGAGGCACATGATGGCGGGGACAGGCTTAGAGAGGATGTGGACATGTGGGCTCCTGGTCATTGTGCCCTCTGGCTGTGGGGGGTACCATGTGTCCCCATCCCTCTCAGGGCTGGCTGGTGAAGGCAGCCAGAGGGTGATGACACTGTCCTGGTCCCCAGGGCCACCAGGGCACATGTCCCCAGGAGAGTGTGTACTGCGAGAACAAGTGTGGAGCCCGCATGATGCGGCGCCTGCTGTCCCAGCACGCCCTGGCTGAGTGCCCCAAGCGCACCCAGCCCTGCACCTACTGCTCCAAGGAGTTCGTCTTTGACACCATCCAGGTGAGATGGAGCCCACGGGGACCCTCACCCTGCCGGCTCCCAGCCCCAGCTGACAGCCTCTCTGCCTCCCCAGAACCACCAGTACCAGTGTCCCCGGTACCCTGTGCCATGCCCCAACCAGTGTGGGACACCCAGCATTGCCCGGGAGGATGTGCCCACCCACCTCAAGGAGAGCTGCAACACTGCCATGCTGCTGTGCCCCTTCAAGGAAGCTGGCTGCAAGCACCGGGTGAGCGTTGTCCCTGTGACCAACCTGCCCTGGCATCTGTGGGGCTGGCGTGCTGTCCCTGCCATGTCGTGCCTGTGCCCCACAACACCCCCACACTGCTCTTGCCCTGACGTCTGTCCCATCCCTTGTGCTCAGTCCTGTCCATGTGCCTCCATGGCCTCACCCCTGTGTTTGCCACCCAAGTGTCACCCTGCCACTCCAACCGGGTGTCCCTGTGCCACCCCTGTGTCCCTGTGCCATCCTGCTCCAATGACATGTCCCTGTTTTCCCCATGCCCTCTCTCTCATGTCCCCACGCTGTCCCTGGCACCCTCCTGCTGATGGTCCCGCTGTCCCTGCAGTGCCCCAAGCTGGCCATGGGCCGGCACCTGGAGGAGAGCACCAAGACCCACCTGGGCATGGTGTGTGCCCTGGTGAGCCGGCAGCGGCAGGAGATCCTGGAGCTGCGTCGGGACATGGAGGAGCTGTCGGTGAGCAGCGACGGGACCCTCATCTGGAAAATCGCCGACTACGCCCGCAAGCTGCAGGAGGCCAAGGCCCGCAGCAACTACGAGTTCTTCAGCCCCCCGTTCTACACCCACAAGTACGGCTACAAGCTCCAGGTGTCGGCTTTCCTCAACGGCAACGGCAGCGGGGAGAGCAGCCACCTCTCCGTCTACATCCGCGTGCTGCCGGGCGAGTACGACAACCTGCTGGAGTGGCCCTTCTCCTACCGAGTCACCTTCTCCCTGCTGGACCAGAGCGACCCCTCGCTCTCCAAGCCCCAGCACATCACCGAGACCTTCCACCCCGACCCCAACTGGAAAAACTTCCAGAAGCCGGGAGCCTCGCGCAGCTCCCTGGACGAGAGCACCCTGGGCTTCGGCTACCCCAAGTTCATCTCCCACGAGGACATCAGGAAACGGAACTACGTGCGGGACAACGCCATCTTCATCAAAGCCTCGGTGGAGATTCCTCAGAAGATCCTGGCCTGAGCCCCAGAGGGGGACAGGGTGTGACCGGGGCACCCACCCAGGGGTGCCCCAAATGGTGCTGAGCCCCTGCCCGCAGCCGGTGCCCCCGACTTGGGGACGCTGCTGTGGCACCGCGGTGGCTCTCGGGACAGGCAGGGGCTGTCCCATCCCTCCTGGGGCTGGGACTGTCCGGCAGCCTCAGCTGCCCCCTGGGGCAGGCCCTCCTCAGGTGCCCGGGGGTGCTGGGGGGCTGGGCCCCCCAAGCCCCTCCCCAAGGTGCCCAGCAGCCCCCGCCAGCCTCGCTGGGGACTCTGCAGGACCGCACTGCCCAGAGCCATATTTTGTAAACTGGTGCTCCCCAGGTTGTTATTTATTACCCCGGGCTGGGGCTGCTGCCCCCTCCCCATATCTTTCTCTTTTCAATAAACTTTTCTTGTATTTATTACGGCCGCCTGGACGTCCTTGCTCAGCCTGAACCTCGTTCTTCTGCCTGCCGGGATCGGGGTGGCAGAACCGGGGGATGCTCCTGGATGCTGGGGACAGGGAGAGCCGGGACTGGGCTGGGGGGCACGGGGAGGGGTAATCCCTGAGCCACATCCCGACAGCAGACAGGCTCAGATGGAGCCGCTTAATTCGGTAATCACCGGCAGCAGCGGGGACGTGTGGGGCTGGGGGGGTCGCCAGCCCCTGGGGGCTGTTTCCCTGCAGGGCCCTCCTCTGTTCCATCAGCACCTCGTTAGCGCTGGGGTAATTAACGCCCCGGGGGAGGGCGGGATCCTGAGCAGACGGGGTAGGCGATGGTGGGGGTTTCTGGGGCAGACTGGAGGGGGGTCGGGCTGGCTCAGACCCCAGGTCCGTGTGTCTGACCCGCCCCCCCTCCAGTCACCCCGGCAGCAATGGGGGGGTCGCCGTCTCTGCAGGATAATCCCAGAATTGCATTAGTGCTGCTCCGGTTTAATGCAATTAGCCCCTAATTAGCTGCACCCTGCGGCCCTGGCTGTGCTGGCGGGGCCAGCATTGCCGGGGGTGTCCCCATACCCCGTTCTCCCCTTCCCAGGAATGTCCCCCTGAGCAGGTCCCAGCCCGGTGTGGCAGCCCAGGGCCCTGGGGAGCTGGGCAATACCCCTGTTCTTGCTGTACTGGTGCCCATTTCCTGCCCAAACTGGTGCCCAATACGAGCCCGCACCACTGCCCAGTGCCAGCCTGTACTGGTTCCCAGTGCCTTTCCTGCAGAGGAGCGAAATGCGGGTCCATACTGGTGCCCAGTGCCAGCCCATTCTGGTGCCCAGTGCCAGCCCGTCCCGGTGCCCGGTTCCAGCTCGTCCCGATGTCCCCGTGTCCCCCTCCCCGCCCGGTGCTCGGCTCGGTGGCGCCGCCGCGTGGGGACCGAGGGGAGGGGAAGGTGTCAATAGAAATTTATAGCCTTATAATTTATATTAATGCATAATAATTATAATAATAATGATAATAATAATTATAATTATTGCATTAACAAATTGCTATAATTAATATTAAATATGCGTTCTATCCTTGCACATTTATGCTTATTTTTTATTTTATCGTTATTATACGTATTTTATATGTACTTTAAAATATTTTAAGTATTTCATATATTATATATGTATGTTTATATTATTATATCAAATTGCATACCTCAATATAATTGCATTATATAACATTTTAGTATTTTATATTACATAATTTTCTATTACAGAAATTTTACCTGCATGCACATCTTCCATACTTCATATTTATCAGACATTTAATTTCTATTTAATAGCTACTTATAATTTTTATCCTTATATTTTTCTATTTATTACACACTATTTATTTATATATTTTTAATTTGTGTGTATACACACCCACCCATACACACAGGGAGTACAGGCATAGCCCTGTCCCTCTCACCAGGCCACACACAAGGTGTTGGCAACCCTTTGTTCCAACCAGTTGCCTTAAAACAAATCAAATCAAATCAAATCGAAATCCATATATAATTTATGAACTAAAAGTGGGAAGCGATGCTGGAGGAAGCCTGGACAGCAGCTCCTGGATGAGCTCAGGGAACCCTGGGAGCTTGGAGTTGTCCCTGTCCCCACCGCAGGGATCAAGTCCCAGATCTGCTTTCCCTGCTTGGGTTGATTTTCCCCCTTTTCCTGCCCCTTTCCAGCTGTATCTGTGGGATGAGCTATTGGGTGCTGCATTCCAGCTCCGTTTACCTGGGCACGTCTGGAAATGTCAGCCGGATCTTGGAGCACCTCTTAACCTTCAGCGTTCCTGGGCTGCGGAAAAGCAGGAGGGGGGAGATGCTCTCAATGCTCAGGGAGGAGAGGGAGACAAATCGATTTCTGCTACTAAATTTAGCCTCAAATACCAAGTTTAAAAATAAATTTCCTGGCAACTTGTTGGTTTGAGGGATTATTCTAAAGGTTTGTGCTGCCAGCTCACTCCCTGCTCCATTGTCCAAACATTGTTGGGACACCGGAAGGAACTTCAGAAGATGCTCAAATCTGAAAGGAAAGTCTTATTAAATACCTGAAAAATCGAGGGAGATCCCACCTGGAGGGCCCTTCGCCTGTGTAAGACCCTCACCACAGTGCAGATGCCCTAAAGAACCCCCAAAATTTTTTAACTTCTTTGGGATGGTAGACAGGGAGGATTTTTGGCAAAACCACTTTTTCTGCTCACACCTAGAGCCCTGATTTGTGCTGATTCTTGAAGTTTCTTCTCCAAGACAATGAAATCAGACATTGATATTGTCTAGGGAGAAAAATGTGAGAAAAATTTGCTTTGCACATCCTTTATCAAAGACCCATCTGGGCCCCTTCTTCCTCATTTGCCCCCAGGACTGAGGGGTTTGAGGACAGTGAAAGTTGTCAAGATCTCACAGCAGTTTTTTGGTGCAATTTCACTTCACTGTTGGTACATCTCTCAGGCTTGCAGCCACCCCAGCAGAATCAACAGCCTGTACCCAACTGCTTTGAAATTAACTTAAACTAAGCAGATAAAACACTCCAGTAATTTTATTGCCATTTGGCTCTGCTGAACGTTGAAGAGAATCCGAAAGGCGGCTCTGGCTGGAGGGTGTCCAGCATGTGCTCCAACCACAATGTGTCCCTTTCCTTTGGCTCCTCCAGCCTCTGCACCCTCCAAGACCCCACATGGAGCAGGATTTTTTTCAGCTCTGTATTTTTGCAGCATCCCCAGTGTTTCTCCTCTTCAAACATCACAAGCTGCTGGAGCTGCTGGAGTTCGCAGAGAACATCTGGGTGCTCCCTACCTTGGGTCAAAATCTTTGGAAGAAAAACCTATTTGGCCCTAAAGGAGAAGTTTTAAAATGTTGGATTTTACTCAAAGCCCTCAGCTTAGCAGGTGATTCCTGGGTGGAGGCAGCAGCTGCTCACACCAAGTCCCTGCTGGATTGTTTTCCACCAGATCCTCACTCCAGCTCCAAGTGGCTGCAAGGATGATGAGAAAGTCTCCTGAAAATTCATTGCATAAAAGATTGTTCCTGTTGGGGGGATGGATGAAGAAATCAGACACCAAAGAAGCTTTGAGTCAAAGGAGAAGAGGATCCTGCAGCTCTGATGAACGGAGTGGCTGCTGTTGGAATTTCCGGACACTGGAGAGGGATGCAGCAGTGCCTGTGGGCAAACAGCTCTTCCTGCCTAAGCTCAGCCAGGCTAAGCTGCCTGGTTTATCCCAAATTCCAGGAAAACCATGTGGGAACCAAATGTCCATAGGATTTGGAGAACAGTGGGAACAGTAGGAAAGAGGGATTTTGATGCTCAGGTTTGCAGTGAGCACAGGAAATGGGGTTGGAGTTTTGTCCTTCTGAGAGATGGCAGCAAAGATTGAATGAGATGTACAATCCTGGGAGAGGGGAGGAAACCCTGCCAGGTCCCATCTCCTGGAAGGTGACCACGAATGTTACAAACTCTCTTTAAAAATTTTGGCAGGACTCAAACCCCCTCCTCCACTCCTCCTATTTTGAAACAGTATTTCAGCACCTCTCTGAGATTCTTTGTTTCCCCAAACCTTCACTGGTATTGGAGCAGTCAGCCAGACTCTGCCTGATACATTCCTATCCCAGAAATCCATGGAGACCCTTCCCCAAATTCCCTTTGGGACAAACACCTACCCTGTAACTCCATGGCCACCCAAGCCCCACAGACTCACACTGCATAAAACCAGCAGAAGGGGCAGAGGGACCAGGTCTCTTTTTTATATTTTTCCTGTGGACAAAATAATAAGAACGTTCTAATTGGCACCCGTAGCACAGAAGCAGCAGCCTTTATCATCAGTTCCTGTGGTTTAATGAAATACAGCAGCAATTCCCAGTTCTGTCCCCAGTGATCCCCAGCAAGCAGCTCTGTTTGGTTTCCAGGGGAGCGGCTGAGGCCCCCAGAGACATCTGACATGGAAAGCTTAAAGAAAACTCACAAGTGTCTTTTATAAAATGTTCACTTTGGGCTGGAACAAACTGTGGCTGAACAGCTCCAAAGCTTCTGCTCCAAACACAGCACACAGATTCCCTGCAGAAGGGTTCACACCATGCTCGTGTTTATCCTTCCCAGGATCTTCCCAACACCCACCTGAAGATTCTGAAGTGGTGTGGGGATGGGGAGGATGGTGCTGCTGCTGAGGGAGGGTGAGGAGCTCAGGAAACACCTGAGCTTTACTCATTCCTCAGGGAGGAGAGCAGGCACCCAGGATCCAGCAGAGAGCAGAGCCTTGTGCTGGAGTCAGAGGGAAGGAACATTCCCAACCTTTTGGTTCCTCTTAATTCTGCACCAGGCAGAGAGGAAGAACCACGGGAGGTTTTTCTACGTTTCCAGGAGAGCAGGGCACAGCTCCTACCACACAAAGCACCACAAGGCTCTTCCCCTCCTCACCCTGGTGAGTGCCACAGCCGGACCCCCACGCTGGGCACCTACACCACAGACCCAACCTTTGCTCCCACCACCCCACCTGGGAATGAGGCAGGACAGTTTCTCTTTGGGGGTGAGCAGGGAAGGATGGAGAGCCCATCACAACAGGGCTGCTGCAGAGGTGAAAAGAGTTGGTTCAAAGAAAAATCTCACTCCCAGACCAAAAGGAAAGGTTTCAGTATATTTTAATAGTAAAATGATTCTTATTTTTTCAAGCAATGTCCCACCTGGATGAGTCTCAGCAGGATTTTTGCTTCCCGGTCCTGCTGTACCGGGGCAAAGCCTCGGAGGTCGTGGCTGTACCTGTGCAGAACAGTCCCCCAAAACTCACAGCATGCTGCCAACACCACCAAACGCCTCCCAGGCAACCACCACCACGGCACAGGACTCTGCTCAGACTCTCGGGAGAAGAGCAGGAGTTAAAAATTAGCTTTTAGTAACAGTCTGGGTTAAGATTTGGAGCAGGCTACAGAACAGAGGAGAGGCCGAGGTTTTATTTAGTAAAAAGGTACGGACTCAGGTAGCAGAACACCTTACAGTGACTGACTGGGCAAGGGAGGGGTGAGGTCAGAGCACAGCCCTCGCTGGGGTTGGGTTTGGGATGGGGAAGACAACGGGGTGACTGGAGGGGAAGCAGCTTCAGACTTGAACTCTGGCTCCAACAGAATGGATTCAGAAAAATATTGCATGAAAAGCCTCAGGATTTTTGTTCTTTCATAGATGTATATTTACCAGTTTTCACAAAGACTGCAGGAATACGATTATAAACAATAAATTAGGACTTCATGTTGCTATCATTTGGCATAACACAATCAGGCAATTTTTCCTTTTTTTAAATATAAGGCAACACAAGCCAACACATAATTTAATCTGTCTTTAGTCAAATTGCTTAACTTTGCTCAGGAGTTACCACTAAAGAACGGGCTATAGTACACTTAAAAGAATTTAAATAATGACATAAGTGTACTAACTTACGCAAGGAGTCAGAAACGTACTCTGCTAAGCTTTGAAACCTAAATATTTGTTACAGCCCAGGACTACACATTCTAAATTAAAAAAATACAAATAAATGTTTTCTAATTTTCCCATTTACGAAAAACTTTTAAGAATCTCTAGCCAACTATGACGTCACTTCAAAACTTGTTATTTTTTTTTGGATTTTTTTTTTTTTTAATTTTGTATGATGTCTTTTAAGATTTTTTTTTTAAACCATGCTCATTAAGGAAAGTTCAAGGAGCAAATACTTAAGGCTTTGTTTTTCCAAGGGCTGTGAGGGAGGCCAGTGGATGGCAGAGGCCAGTGGGTTCACCCATACACAATGCTACTCAAACCCACACTACCAGGCGACATTCATACAGAAATATTACACTTAAAAGTTACAGTGTAGAGCAATATTTTTTAGCCAGTGTACATAGAAAGAATCAATGCATTTATTTTTTTAAAATTTTTTCTTCTTCTTCTTTTTTTTTTGTCTTTTTTTTTTTTTTTTTAATTTCCAAACTTGATTGTGATCATTATGTTCAAGTATTAGTCTCGTTAACAAAGATGAGGAATTTTCTACTTACAATAAATTTGGCTGTTAGAAAGGAAAGGGATGTTTTGGTACACTGAGGAGAACAAGATGCTGAGGTCACCCAGTAGTTAGTGTCCTACAGTCACTGACTCAACTGGCTGCTGGAAGTGACGTGGGGAAGGAACAGAAGGAGTTAGGCACCAAGACCCTGGGAAAAAGGGATGTTATAAATAGCTTCACTAATTCCCAGGGAGAAGAATTGTTCCATTAAATCCGCTGGGGTGTTTTGATGGAGAGGAACAAGGGACTGTCAATCCCACAGTGGCTTGTGAGAGGAGCTTTGATTCAGACCACCCGCCTCCCATCCCACAGCGGGACCGTGCTTGCTGCACCAGGGATGGACTGAGCTACATCTCCTCATCCTGACAGCAATTCCAGCTTCCAGAGAAGTGGCTGAACCCTTTTTGGAGTTGTCAGCGGGTCTGGACTCCCTTCACACGAGGCTGGCCAGACTCCTAGCAGCGAGGGATTCAGACAACATGAGCTTTGAGGCTGGTGGAAGGGCAGTGGGGAAGGGGAACATGAAGAAAGGCAGATCCCCGTGGCTGCCTTCGCCCCAAGCCCACCGTTCCCCTCCTCCATACCCTGTCCAGAAAACAGAAAGTGTTAGAAAAATCTGCCAGAGACTTTTGACTTTGGACAAGGTCTAAATGATAAACGTGGGCAAGAAACAGCCGAAAAGCTTCTCCCTCTATTAAAGCCTAAATACATACCCCTAGCTGGCTCTTTTCAAACGCAGGCTCCTTTTCAATTACACAGGCCTCTAGACAGTGCAAATGGTCAATGTTTAATGCATTAATGAAATGGGCTTTCGAGCTGAAAATAAGCCCTACTCCCTGACAAAATTCTGTTGCTCTTAATCTTGTGAGGAAATTGAGATGGAAATGGAAGCAGCTACGCTACCTCGCTCTCGCCGGAGAACAGATGTGGCTGCGAAACCCTGCAGCAACTCAACCTCAGTCCAGCGAGGAGCTGCTCAGCAGAAGGCAAAAAGGAAAAAAAAAAGAAGCTGCACAAAGGGGGACTCTGCAGTGAGGAGACAGCCGTGGCGTGAAGTAGTGTAATGAAATTCTTTGACACAAAAGGCATGTTAAATATTTGATGCATAAAGGAGAGAGATAACATGTAAGCAAAGCTCTTTAAATATACAGTATGTCTTCTTCCAATGGGTACTATAATGATCACACAAGTTTGCAAGTTAAAAACGCCTTGCTTATTAATTAAAATTAAGACTAAAACCTATAATTTTTTTTTTTTTTGTCTGTGAAAGTGACTGCAGCCTATCTATACCCTGGGTGTTGAATATGAAGATTTCGACTATCGGTTGGTTCAGGTGCTCGGTTCATGGGAGGCCGATGGACTTTCCCCAGCACGGCCACGCTCTGGTCTCGGAAGCAGGACTGCTGGAAGTCCCCACTTAGGTAATCCATGGTCTGCATCACATTATTCTGGCTGGATGGGCCAGCTCCAGCTCTGTAATGAGTTCCTCCTGCACAATCCAGCGGCGCTCCCGCTGGCTGTCCCCCGTGGAAAGGCATGGCGAGGTCCTGGGACCCAGAGCTGTCACTGTTGGGTGTGGGCAGAATGTTATTCCAGAGGGGCTGGAAATAGTGCCCATTGGTATATGGCAAAGGTCCCTGCAACCCGTTCACAGGCGGAGAAGGCGTAGGCTTCTCGATGGGGGGCTTCAAGCTGAAGGACTGGCCCATGCACAGTTCTTGAGGGTAGTTGGAAGTTTTGCCAGGGAAACTCTGCCCTGCAATCTCTCTCTGAGGGTGCTTCCCTGCGAGTCCAGCAGGCCCAGCAGCATCCCCACACATTTGCTGCAGATGTGCAAGCTGGTGCTGGTTCCACGCAACCGATTTGATTTCGTTCTGGTAGGCGGGCGGCACCCTGTTAATATTGACCATGGGCACATTAACAGAGGCAGGAGGAATAGCAGCAGCAGCATGGTCGACAGGGTTTACTACACAGGAAGGCATGGGTGTAGGGACATTGTGAGTAGATACCCTGGTACTTGCATTGATAAGCAGGTTGCGACTTATAGGGCTGGGGTTTGCAATCTGTCCCTCACACACTGAGGTAGTGCTAATGCCAGCTCTGGCCTGGCAGAACTGGTTAATCTGGTGCACAATGCTGCTCAGGTCCGGTGGCTGGTTCTGCTGCAGGGTGGCAGCCATAGAGAGGGGAATGGTTGAGGTAGACACGGTCACATTCGGCGGCGCGTCTGCATCCGGCATCTTTCTGCCTCCATGTAAACCCGGCTGCAGCAGCGGATTCGGGGGGTGCTGCAGGGTCTGGTGTGCCATGGTCTGAGGGTGCTGCAAGCCCTGCGGCTGCTGCATGTTCTGTGGGTGCGGCAGCGCCTGCGGGATCCCCTGAGGGTGCGGTAAGCTGGGTGGCTGTGGAATACCCTGAGGGTGCTGCGGGATGCTCTGGGGGTGCGGCAAAGTCTGTGCATGCTGCAGAGCCTGCTGGCGAGCGAGCGCCTGGGGGTGGGATAAAGTGCTTGGTGCAACGTACGGCGTGGAGGGGGGGTTCATCATCGCCTCCGGCAGCAGGCGCGCGCGCGTCCCGTCAAAGTCCTTGATGATTCCTTTCGCTGGGGATTTCACTATGGCCAGCAGACCCGTTTTCGTGGTGGCCTGAGACGGGTAGGGGCTGTACCTCTGGCCCGAAGTATCGAGTCCGTTCACAGTACGGCGTATGTGTTTCCTCTGGGGAACCTTCACGCTGTTTGGGAAGATTTTTATAGTCAGTGGATTGTTGGCGACCTTCTTAGCATAAGCATCCAATTCTGCTGGGGTAGGATACTGTGCAGATCTCATTTTCTGTGTAGTGTCCCCTGTGGAGAAAAGAAATTCGTCAGTTCTGGTAAGCAAGAGATCAACCCCAGGGCAAGACAGTCACACAAGGGTAGAAAATCTCCAAGGATTCAAGAGGCAAGGAAACTTCATCCTCCCAGACCAGCGGGTCATGTAGCAGATACCTCATTCCCTTTATTACCTGGTGACCAACACAAGCCCCAGCTCAGCTTAAGGCAAGATCTGCCCAGGGGAGCAAAACAAAACCATGTTCTCATCAGAGCATGTTTGCAGTTGGATAAAATCAGGTAACGTGTTACAAACATCAGGTTGTCTCCAGCTGAAATATTCCTCGTGGCTTGCAGTGGTGGGCTCGTTTTTATTCTCTTAATTTAAGCTGCCTCCCCCATAGCTCTTCAAACCATTCTCAGTATTTTTACCATGGAATTCAAAATCGGAAAGATATGAATTAAACATGAAGCCCCTGTAATCCTGAGGTGGGAACCATACTATGGTGGGCTGACCCTGGCTGGGCAGCAGGTGCCCCCAAAGCTGCTCTGTCACTCCTGTCCTCAGCTGGGCAGGGATGAAGAAACACAGGGTCAGAATAAGGAAAAGGGAGATATCACTCACCAGCTACTGTCACGGGCAAGACTTGGGGAAACTAGTTTAATTTATTACCAATCCAATCAGAGTAGGGTAATGAGAAATAAAATCAAATCCTAAAACCCCTTCCTTCCACCCCTCCCTTCTTCCCAGGCTCAGCTTCACTGACTTTCTCCACCTCCACAGCACAGAGAGATGGACACAGCTGCCTCACCACGGTCCCATGGGCTGCGTGGGAATCTCTGCTCTGGTGCCTGGAGCACCTTCTCCCCCTCCTTCTGCAGTGCCCTGGTGGTCTGTGCAGAGCTGTTCCCCTCACATATTCTCACTCCTCTCTCCAGCTGCAGTTGTGCACATTTTTTCCCTCTCCTTAAATCTGTTGTTCCAGTGGTGTGTCCATCCTGGAGCCAGCTGGCATTGGCTCCATCAGACATGGGGGAAGTTTTTAAGCAGCTCCTGCATCCCCCCACTACTAAACCATCGCCTTGCAAACCCAATGCACATCAAAGCTTCAGCTCAAGCCTCCATTTACACCCCACTCCTTTCCTAGGTGCTGACATCTGAAAGCACTTGGAGTGTCTTTCTGTGCATTAGGAAGCTCTTGTCAGCCCAAGCTCAGCAAATGGAACGAGGCTGATTATTTTATGGCCTGCCATTATTTCTTCAGATGACTTTTCAGGATGGCATCTTGCTAAGGACAACATCCCCACATCACATGGCAAAATGATGTGATTACCTCGCAGGATTAAAAACATGCTACTTCCCAGACAGAGACAAAAGGCTTCTGGAGACAGAGGTGTGGTTTCACCTCCTCTGATTTACCAGATACCTACCTGGCTCACAAGCTCCAACTGCTTCTGCAAAGAACGTCAGAAATCTAGGGAAATGTGTGTGTGTCTCTTGCCATAATCATATTCCAAGCAGAGGGCTGGGCTGTTTCCCACCACAGCTCCACTGCCAAACTCCTATGGGACTCCTGCTGATTTTATAATCTTCAAATAATGGCTTGCAGCTTTGACAATCCAATTTAGCTTTTGCTTGATTTCACCCCCCTCTTCACCTTGTAAACAGTTCACTGGAAAAAAATGCCCACCCTTTTTCCTAAAATTTTTAGCACCCCTGTGCTATTTGCAGTGCTGAGAAAACAGGAAATGTGGCAGTCACCCAAGAACACCCCAGCCCCATATCTGGCCCTTTGACTCAATGAAATTTAATGCTCCAGCAAAGAGCTTGCTGCTCCCAGGCAAACAGCCTTTCCTCTTGAAAATCCACCTCTGATTCTTTCAAGCAAATTGCCTCCAAAAGATGAGTACCAGCCACTTCTCTCTTTGCATCCTGCAGCTTCCTGCTGTCACAGGTGAGGGAGAGCAGCTCTGCTCTAAGAGCTCTCACTTTCAGAAGAGAAAGGTCAGAAAATGGAAAATAGAATGGATACCAAAAGAAAGGTTAATTATAGAAGTATTAAAAATATCTTTTGTGAAATAAGAAGCTTTACAAGCAGCTTGTCTTCCATCTCTAGCACAGCTCGTACCACGGCGCCGGTTATACCTGTACTCCCTGCGCTGTCCAGACACTGGCACATATCATCCCTTTCACTTAATCAAAGGAAATATTAACCCAAACATCTTCTCTGTGCACATCTCTGTACCGGTCTCTGCAGGCAGGTGGTTTATATCTGCCCTTTTGAGCGAGCTGCTGTGCTCCTAACGGAGAGGAGAGCCTCCGAATGGCATTTGCCAGTATTACCTTGCCTCAAAAGCCAAGGGCTTCATGAACTCCCAACCTTTATTTTTAGCATTGCCTATGCTCATTAAGGTCTGTTTCTTCCCCAAGACATGACCCTGGCAACCCCTCATGAACCAGAGAAGAATCAAAGGACAAAGGACCCCATACCTGTCTGTGTTATGGTTTATCTTATGCTTGCAGACACTGTCACATTCTATTTTCAGATGAAAAACTAAGGAGATACTTTAAGACACCTTTGCCATCAAAATTTCCCAGCCTGGTTTACATTTCTATAGGCAAATCAGTGAATTAAATATGAGCACTAAACAGACACACTGAGTATTCTCTTACCCAATCATCTGGTTTTCTGTTACACAGAAGTTTCAGGAAGCAGCTAAAACGTGGATGTTTGAACAGGCTGCAGCCATCAGTCAATCAGACACACCTCTACACCCAAACCTGGAAGAACTCCTTCCTCTGAGAGAAGATAACCCCTCAGTTAAACTCAACTGACACCCCAGCATCAAGTCTGGCATCCTACCAAAGGCAAACCACCTTTTAAATCCCTCGGATGGGATCTTCTGAACCCAACCAGCATTCCAAACAGCACCTGGTTCATGTACAGGTAAGATGAAGCTCCTTTTACTCCAGGCTAACTCAGCCATGTTACTCAGACTAAAGGTGATGTATTTCTGAGTGCCCCAATGTGCTTTGCTAGTAGTTCCATAGGCAAGATTCCATGACTGTAGTAATTAAGGCAGTAAAATATTAGGAGAAAAGCACTACACAGTGAGCAAGAATCTGAACACCCCATACAAATACCCTACAAAGCAATAAAATACAATTAGTTCTGGTAACTAAGTGAATGTAAAACATCCTAGAATAGTCTGAAAGAAAATGCTGGTACTGGAATATCATCATTTGCGTGCAAGAGCGAGAATTCCAGACCAGGCCATAATAAAATGATGAGGCAATGGCAGAGGAAGAAGCTTCATTAGGAAAACAATGGGATGAGCTCCAGGAAGCTCCCTAATGGTGAATGCAAGGCAGAATACTTTTATTGAAAAGTAATTATATCATATTTATTATAAGGCAAAGCTGTGCATATGAGCAATTACCCCAATAAACTGGTGAGCTGCTTCACCAGTTCACAACTCCTGCTAATCCCGTGGCAACTGATCCCTCTGGTCACACTCCTGGTCTCACCACTGGAGCTATTTTTGTCATGGAATGAGACAAATTTCCCCTGCCTCACCTCAGCACTAATGGAACATCTTTTAAGTGCATTTCACATTAAGACTTTAAAACCCACTGCTTTTAAAAGCTGCCTATGGTTAAATTTTCATTATCATTAAACAAAATACAAACAGGCCTTCAGGACTGCTGCCCTAATGAGAGCTCCTACACTGGGACAAGCCAGAACCAGCTGTGTCCACCTTCTGCATAAAGCCCTCAATTTCAGCAGTTTCTCTAAAAGCTTTACAGAAAGAACCCTCCCAAAAGGACTCAGTTTAGCTGATGATCTCATATTCAGTCCAATCTCCTCTTCTCTGGTGTCCCCTCCCAACAAAATGCTTCCTAAGAAGCACCTTTCACTTGATTTTGCACCACTGTCACAGAAAAATGAACTTTTTTTCTCCCCAGAAGGTTTGGCACCGCTGCTATGCCCAACAGCAGCTGCAGACACAACCTGAACAATCTTGCCTCAAATATCCCAACTGACCAGTCAGGTTTATACTGGAGTCACTGGGAAGAAGGTGAGAATATTGATGGGCCAGTGAGAAACCCCCTTTGTGGAAAAGTATGAATTCCAGGGTTAGCCTGAACTCAGGATGAAATTCAACAAAAAAATTCTGAAATTGGAAGTCCTTTAGTCATCAGTTTCTAAAGTAAAAAATACGTGCATATTAATCTACCAAACTCCTACTGCACTGATCACTTGTAAGAACAAGCCCCTTATCAGGGAGTGAATATTGAAAAAAAAGAAAAAGCTAATTGAGTTAATGTGGATTTTTAAGCACTAATAAAAAGTCTGATCCAGAAAACTACACTTAAAAATTATTAATACAAACACAGTAAGTCTGAAGAAAGGCAATCCTGTGGAGTTCTGTGCCTTTTTATAAAAGCAACAGCTCTATTATTATAGCTTGCTTCCACCCCCCATCAAAAGTCACAAGTCACTGTTCATTAAAAAATGCTCATTAACTCAGCTCTGCCCTGGCCAGGGGCTGGACTACTCATGCATCTCCAGCAGAAGAGAAATGCACCAATTAATCGTGCCCACATCTGCAGCAAAGCTGAGCAAGATCTGTACCAGCAGCCTCATCCTCCATATAAATCAGAACAAACCCAACAGCTGAGCATTACTACTGCCAGCCCGTGCCTGCCAGCTACTTTATGTCCTAAATTCTTTGAAATGCAGCTCCCAAAGCTCTTCACTGAGCAGGACACAGCAATGCTTTCAGCACATGGATCTGCAGATCTCCAAGAAACAGCATCAGGTACCATCAGGTGAGAAAAACTGTCCAACACAC
The DNA here is from genome assembly GCA_013398615.1 of Brachypodius melanocephalos. NCBI lineage: Eukaryota > Metazoa > Chordata > Aves > Passeriformes > Pycnonotidae > Brachypodius > Brachypodius melanocephalos. The sequence continues at coordinate 4,156,888 of VZSR01002145.1, read as the reverse complement.
CAGCATGTTGCCTTGTAAAGCTGTAATTAGCAAATACCTGATTTATGCACAGCTGCCCTCACATGAACCTCAACATTTTGCTTTCAGAACTAAGCTCTGACAAAGGAATCTCACGCAATGCACAGACCTGGGCATGTCCTCACCCACAGGCTGTCAGCAACACTTACAATGGAAATAGGAAAGAGAAAGGAGGGGATGCCTCGTCTGATGCCATCACCAATCCTTTGGTGAGTGAAGATTTTTATTGTTGCTGACTCTCATTACAATTATCAAGTCCATGGAGTCAGCAGAAGTGCTGTGGGGGAGCTCAGGTGTGTATCTGAACTGTGTCAATCACTTCTGGCAGGACCATGACCCATGAGCAAAACTATCTTCCCTATTTATTTTCTGTAGCATCACGAGCCTCACTATATGAACAATTTAGCTACAAGTGGACTGTAAATCACTTGGGTTTAAAAAGCAATGAGTGCCTCAGCAAACTGAGATCTCCCAATGCACATTTCAAACACAAGAGACAGGTCACAGCCCTAAGAACCAAGTACTCAGACCTTACATAGAAACCTTGGCATTTCTGAAATTTCAGCTGAACAATCAATGTGCTACTTCAGTGATAAAGAGGAGAGACAGAGTAAGAGTTAAAAAAACCTCCAGTCAGTAAACTTACATTCCCAAGCACAAGTTGTTCTTAAAAATACCAGTACAACTATGAAAAAAATGACTGAAGTTATCAAAAAAGAATTATCAGAGCACTCTGCAGACATATTTTCAGAGGCACCAAAGAGACATCAGAAAGAAGACGGAAACTTTGAACTTTAGTAATTTGGGCTAGCTCACTAATATTTGCAGTATAAGCCCCAGGTAGGTAGAGCAAGAGCTGCTGACCTCAAAAGGTTTGCATTAGACTGATCCAACTTTTACTGGTGTCTACGAGTAATTGCACGAAGGGAAGCGAAGAAGACTGAGGAAAAAGTGTTGAGAAGCAAATCAGCTGGCACACTTTTAGCACAAAACCTTTTTAGCAGAGAGGCATGAATCTCACAGGAACCTCACTTGCTGCATCCTGCTGTGGTTAAAATTAACCTCTGCAGAGCCAGGAACAGAGGAGCTGCACACATGTGAACCTCTACAGCCATTTCTCAGAGCCTTTATTGACAGATGCCTTGAAGGCGTAACAAAAGAAAGACTCTACGTTAAATAGTTTTCCCACTGTATCCTAAATGTTTATGTCACAGCGGTACCAGAGCCAGATTTAACAGTTAACCACATCCTGCAGACAAAACATCACTCACATTTCTGAAGTCCAGTGTTCATCTGCGTGTAAGAAAGAAGCTGAAAGGAGAGGTCGCCTGGTCCTGGCAGACAGGCCAGCATGGCAGACAGGCACTAACACAACATGGGGCATTCACTCCTCTGCACACTGCAACAATAGAGAGACAATTCAAAGTTATAATACAAGGAGGAACAGAGAAAAGAAAGCGGCAAAGAGCCATCCCTGGGTGAAGGCCTGACCAAGCACAGATGCGCAACCGCTGCTCCAGTCCTGACTGCATCTCCTAACGGCAACGGAAATACTTCAAGAATTGGGTCATCTGCAGGGTTAAAACCAAAATAGCTGCCTCACTCTCCTCTGCTACTTGAGACACTGAGAATAATCCATAGCTCTGTCCTCACTTTTCAAAGGTGGTTGTTATGAATGGTAAAGAAACCACCATCACTCATTCCACTATGTTGAAACGCACTGGTATCCACCAAGGGAACTTCTCGGGAGAAATCCTGTCAACTGCTCTTTTGCATTTAACAAAAAGGCATGGCATGCATAAATTGAAGGCAAAGTATGCAGCACTCTGCCTTGTGGCAAGATTAAGCTGCATGCTACAGCTTGTAATTTCTGTGGTCCATTAGGCTGAAAGATGAATGGCTACAACTTCCTTCATTTCAGCAGAGACTCGCTAACCCGAGCTGCTGTGGGGCAGATAACAGCAAGATGTAACAAAGCGACTGCAGAGGCACCACCATCCTCTTCTGTTTGGTCCAGCATTTAAGAAATCAAACCTTGAAACAGAGCACTAAAGCTCTTTGTGTATAAACATGGCACAACTCCCCTCAAATCCCACCACCGCTGTTGCAAAGAGGCATCCCAGCAACAAGACTAACTGGGGCTCAAAGTATCCAATGTTACTAGAATTACAGAGATTTAAGCTGGAACGAGATCTCTAAAGGCCATCTGGTCCAAGCCCCTGCTCAAATCCTCCCAGCTGCAGCACTTTAGAAAGTTCTGGGAAACAGAACCAAGCTGGAGAAATCAGTAGATTTTTTTCTCCTTGTCCAGATGTCCACAAGCATCAGTGCTATACAGAGCAAAACACCTAAGGAGCAGCTAGAAAGGCTTTGGGACTTTTTATATGACCTCCAAAACATGGGAAGAGTTGAAGGATTCAAGGCTTGTAAGCTGATTTAGTTTCAGTCACTGTTTCACAAAGCCCAATTAAAACAACTGGGGAGGCATTCAAAGATCAAAAGGGGGGGAAAGAGAAAGCTCCAGCCCAGACATGAGAAGCCACATCCGCCAAAACCTCTCAGAGGCCACTTCTGAACGAGCCTCACTGCTGAGACGGCACAAACAATGCGATGACAGAGATGTGACACCATCAGCATCGCCACCTTCATGCTCCAGAAACCTCCAACAGCAGATTTCTGCAGAGACCTTTTAGAGACTTGAATGCAAAACCTCACCTTAGACCACCAGCACAGGTCAGACTGCCCACGGAACTCTGGCACCGACGGAGTGAACAGTGTGGACTCAAAGCTTTCCTGCAGCACAGCAATTACTCACTGTGTACAGTTCATTAGCTCCATGTTTATGCATCTTCTCAGCTCAACACGCAAAGGTTGATTAAACCAACGGCCAAGAAATCTCATACAAATATTAATCTATGAGAGCTTCTGCATCTTCACTGAGCGAGTGCTCTCCAGAGGTGGCCAAGTATGGCTGAGTGAGCCTGCTGGGTGCTGCTGTGACTAACAAAAACAGCTTTGGGCACTGCATGTCAGTCTGACAATTCAGGCTGCTGCCCATTCACCCTTCCCACGCAGAGTAACACAGACCTGGTGCCGTGAGAAAAACAGACACCACCTCACCAAGGTGAGGCTGACAGCACAACCACCAACAGAGCACATTTGTACCATTCTCCATTTCATTCCTAGGAGACAGCAACAATCTGCACTGCCCAAAGTCCAAGGTATGTTAAACCTTGTAAAATAAACTGAAACCTGGATTTTCTTCTGATTCTCCGAAGGAGATGGAATTCTTGGAGTCTTTCAGAAATGATGACTGAAGACCTGTCACATCCACAACATCAAGGAATTGCTTGAGGAACTGAAAAGTTGCCCAGCCTTTACAGATGAGATTCAGTTGTGACTGTGGGTACACAACATTCAGTGAAACTTTGCTAACAGCCTGTGGGCAGCATTTTCTCGTCCCAAATCATGCCCAGCAAGACCAAAAAGACAAAACAAGAATGCAGCTCCTTTTAATCAGAAGACAAAACCACTGTGAGTTGTCAGAGCTTTACCTGAGTAAGCAACAGAAACACCCACAGTCAGCAAGAAAAAAATAATAATTGTATTTTCCTTTTTTCCTCATTTCATCAACTTCAGAAGGCTGGCACAAACAAGACCTATTTCTCAGTGAAAAGCAGACAAACAAAATTAAGAGCCTTCACTGTAGACAGAAAAACAGATCACACTATTCCCATATTCATCTGAGCATCCACCCTTTGCTCCAATAACGTTTGACGCCAGCCAAGGATTCACTTCTCGTGCCTGCAGGCCCGAAGGAGGTTGGTGTCTAAAACATTATTTAATTGATGGCAAGTTTGAGTGCAGCCCTGAAAGAGCACAGCCGTGCTCTGACTGAGGGAGCAGCATTTCTGGCAGCAAGATGCAGGGAGGTTTTGCTCACCTGCCCCATCATTAACGCTCATTAGAGCCTGAACTGTGACGCTCTCAGAAAGCCTCTTGCTGAAGTGCCCCAGCGAGGTGCACACAGCAATAAACAGGATAATGGCACATTAGGAGAGAGAACAAGTGATTAGGAGTGGTCACAGCATTCACCTCGGAATAGCCAGGCTCCTGCTACATGCCAGCAGTGCTTCCTTGAAGGTCAAAACAGGTATTTACAGAAGCTTTAGCTCCAGTATGGAGAGCAATGTTTTAGAGAGAGCTATAAAGGCAAGTTGTTCCCGCAGGCAGATAATCGTTTTAGGTGATGCCAAAGGTTCATAAAAGACTGGGGCGGCAATAACAATTTTAAAGGAAATACTGGACTTACAAAAATAATTTGAAGTGGAAGCCTAAAACTGCTCTTCTAGTTTGATTTGCAGTAAACAAATTGATGACATCTAGGTCACTGCTGAGAGTTAGAAAAAGAAATTCAGACTTGTACAGTAGTGGTGACCATAAATCCATTGCTGAATTTCTTATTATAATTAAAATCCTGCTTCAGCTTTTCTTCTTTATGAAATCAATACCTGTTTTCATAATCGAGATCTCAGTATATGAAAACAAACACATTTGAAATATCCTGACAAGCACCCTATGCATTTTTTTTAGTTAGAAATTAATTAACATTTATTTCCTTTGAGATACTCAGCACCTGACCACTACTTTCGGACCTGACTCTTCCCCAGCATGAGCTGGCACAGACAACTCCAGCTCACCATCAGCTAAAATGAACTGAAATCCCTGGCATGGGCTGTATTTGGGATTGAGGTGAGCAATATTGGCTGTCTCAGGATTGGCAGCTGGGCCCATCAGCCCCTCCTGCTTGGGTTTATTCCTTCTAATTAGTCCAGAGCAGGAGATGAACTGAACCTGGCACATCAGGACTTCTCACCAGCAGATATGGCTCCACGGTGGCAACTTGTGTGGGCAGCAGCACCTGCAAAGCTCCAGCCCCTCCAAGAATGAATGGTGTGCTACTGGGGGAACTGGAATGGAGAGGGTTTTGCACTGTACCAGGGTCAGTCACACTGTCATCTAAACCAGTCAGCTGCAAACTGGAGAGTGATCTGACCAGTAGGCTGTGGCACCCAGCCATGGAGGGCTGTGAACCATGAAAACCTCAGTTTTTAAACTGCATTCTAAATAGATTCTGTACACTGCCAAATGCAGCACAACGAGCTCTGTCTTGAAAAAAAAAAATTTAAAAAAAGATAAAGCATATCTCTAGAGGAAAACAATCATTAGATTGGAATAAATAAATAAATACCCCTCTTTGAAGTGATTTTAATCTAATCTGGCTGTGGGATATAATCTTAACAGCACACGTACTGCAGGATGCTCCACAAAATAGCAGGTTTAGACATGTGAACAGATTTTTCTTCTCCTAAGATTTATTAATAATTAAATCAAAGCATGCTAAGCTTAAGAGGGATTTGCAGTGCTTGGGATTTGGGAGTAATTGGCACATCCTCACAGTGACTGTTACGTTCAGCCTTACCTGCACATCATGGCGGTTCTTGGTCCAGGCTGCACAGTGTCCCCTGTCACCAGTGGGGCTCACCAGGATGGAAGAACTCACATCCACCCACTGCCCAGGGACACCCCTGAAGAGATAAGAATCAGGTCCAGGAGAACTTACCACAATATTGCCTTTCTTGACTTAAAAATGTATCATTTTCTGAATTATATTCAACATTTAGTATTTTTTGCCTCTGGGCTTCTCAGACCAGGGGGTACTTTTACAACCTAGACTAAAAGCTAAGTGTAAAGCAACTACTAGGAAATTTCTAACACAGTTTTATCATCACATAAATGGACCACATATACAGTTATTGCCAAGTTTTTAGATACACCAGCCTCTGAAGCTCCTGAGACGCCTTACAGGGTGAGAACACAAAGGAAACAACTCCCCACAAACCACCCCTGGCCACTGAAACATGGGAAACTGAGCTGGTTTAGAGGAAAGCAAGCTGGTGAAATCTAAAGTTAGGTTCCTGAAAGTAAACACGCACGTCTGAAATTCCACAATTAACTGCGGGCTTGTTCACAAACCCCTAGGCCAGGAGGAAGCGGGAGCATCCACCCACACACAAAAGAAAAAGCTCCCAACTATTCCAAGTTTCCAGCACCCTGGGGTCCCGAAAGCCTCTGTGTGAGGGTTGTTAAAGGCTTGTGGCTGCTATGTTCTGCTTCTCCTCTGCTCTTTAGTCACAAGGTGGTTCCATGAAGTTCCATATCCACCGTGAAGATGCGGAGCCATTGGTGGGATTTACGGCAACCCCCCGGGCGCACGCAGCACATGCCAAGTTCACAACACATAAATGCTGCAGGCAACAACAAAAACCAACCAGGGCTGTGAAGTTTCTTTGGTACAAATGTCTGCAAGAGCTTGCCAGGAAACGGAATTGAATCCAGGCCAATTTTCATGCTCTGAGGGAAACTCAGTGTGCCATTTACCCCCCCGGCAGGCTGCTCGACACCAAGGAGAATAATTCCTTTTCCTTCCCTAAAAGTAACCTAAAATGTAGGGGTTTCAAAGACTTGTTCATGTCAACGGCAGACATCAAACCTTCCTGCCAACCTCAGCATTCAATACAGCTCCTTCCAGGCAGCCATGCTTTGCCTGACAGTGTCTAGACTCATCCTGCAGGCTTCCTGCCTTTTTCCAGCTCTAAAACTGCCCTTTATTCTTGGGCACTTCCCAGAACGACCCTTTCCCAGGACAGCTGAAGAGCCAGAGATAAATCTTAGCGTTTCCTGGAAGAAAATTACCAAACTAGCACTGTATTCATCACCGGCTGGTATCACATCCTCTTAATGCTTTATAAATGGAAAACTGCAAAACAGTGGGCAGAGAAGCTGCCCTCTGAAATGGCAATAAATCACAATAGCATCGAGTGGACTTGGGGATAGATAAATAAACAGGAAACTGAACAATAGGAAGTCGCCTTTTGTAGCATGGGGAGTGCACAGTCAGCACCTGCCAGCACAGGACCTTTGGCTTTCTGCATTCAGGTGGACCTTTTGTGGAGCCCTTGCAACAGTTTCGATCAAAATCAATTTTTGCTTCTTGCCATTTAATTAACTATGATTTTGCTTGTAAACCACGTCACCTTTTAGGCTGACCTCCATTTATAATGTTACTCAGGCAACAAAATTAGTTTGGTGGGGAAGGCAGAGAGAATTTAAATGCTGCCATAGCACAGCTCTGCTCCTCACTCCAAGCTGGGAGGACAATCCTCAACAGGGAAGAAAAGGAAGCAGCTTTGGGATAACAGCACTTAAGTGGAATATTGTTCATATCACGCTCCTCATGCCCAAGGGCTACTACTGAAGGCTTCTAGGTGAGCAATTTGGAACAGGATGCAGTGCACTAAAAAAAGCCAAGGAGGCAGCTCTCAGCTTCAGGTATTGCCACACATGACATCAGCTCCATCAAATTCACTCCTCAGATAAAGCAGCAGCCAGCTCAAGGTTATGATCTTAAGAGTTTAAAAAGCCTTTTTTTAGGTCTGTCCCAAGAGATTATTTTAAAACACAGTACTACGCATCTGCTGAGGAGTAGAACAGTTGGCTTTAATTGTAAGATGGATTTTTACATAGCTTCTGACCTTTCATCTAATTGAGGCCTGAAGAAGAAAAAAAAGAGGAAAGAAAAGCTATACATCACTTCAGTTATTAAAATCCATCAAGCTCAGACTTTAGCCTTGGGATAACCACAGCCAAAAAATTGACTTGCAAGTAATTATCACTGCTATCTGCAATAAAAGTTAATTGGACATAATTGAACTAAAGCCCTAATCTGAATGAAGCTGTTGCTGGCAAGAAGCCTGCAACTGCCTGCACTCTGCAAATGGAACTGCTAGCAGGAAAATGGACAAACACGAGGCTGCTTTACAGTCTGCCCACTGCAAATCAGAGCAGTTCTGCAAACAGCTTATTAGCTGGGCCAAGATAAAGCCATTATGAGGTGAGCCCGTCCTCACCAAGCACACCCTTCAACTACACCCAAACAGGGCGATGGCACGGAGTTTCAAAAAACAAGTTTCAGTTTTACAGACCTCTTAATTACAGGCACTGAAACATTAGAATCACGTCACCAGACGCCGGTTTTATCAGCCCCCGAACGCTGTCAATACCAGTACAAATAATGTACTTTTTGAGCACGTAAAGATACCGACTCAAAAGGTTTTCAGTGCTGATAATTTACCACCTTCATGCAGTTCAATAGCCTTTCCTGTTGTAGGACCAGCTTCTTTCATCTCTGCAGCAGAGCAGACAATTAGCTGCTTTCTGTGCTCAACCCATGCAGGTGGCTGGGGGAAGGGAGCGTTCAACTTAATTCCTGCTGATTCGTCCATTTATATTTTGCATTTTTGTTAACTAACAGACCAGAAAGTGGTTGTCAAACCCCATGCTACTCCAGAACTTCTTTACAATTTTAATTATTAACACTCTGTCCTTCACCAAAGCATATCAAAGCACTTAACAAACATTACTGAAGCCACATAACCACTCTGACACAGGCAAAAATTGCACACAACTCCTTTTACAGTTGGCTTCAGGTTTTTTGACTATATTTATGTTAGAAGAGTGGTCTCCTGATGATGGACTAGTCTAGGACAGGAAGAGATGGAGGGAAGTATCTGGCTCACCACAGGTTCCTGACATAATTTTGGATGAAGCATTTAATCACCCTCATGCCACGGTCACTCTTTGTTTAAAGGATAGCAGTGGGTGACAGTTTTCTACCACTGAAGACTGTGAAGACAAATGAGACTGCAGAGCATTTAACACCACCTTAACTTCTCACATCAGGTTTACAAGGTCACGGTCTGGGCTGTCTCCTGGGGACAAATGGACACAGATCACCTCTCCCTGTCCTGAGCACCACTTGTTCACCCCTGCTCCTCTGCATCTTCACAGCTCAGAACAGAACTTCTTAGCTCAAGAAAGCTGCAAGGAAGAACCAGTGACATCAATTCCCTTTCATGACCCAAATCGGTGGCTTACTTTACTTTGCTCAAAGCCCTCACCTCTTTTAAAGAGTATTTTTAGATTTAACTCTGTATTCAGCAACGTGGCAGGAGCTGACAGACAACACAGGCGTAAAGTAGGTCTTGCCAGGTGTTGCAGGCCACTCCTAAGGTGAAGGAAAGATGTAGAAAAGACAAGTCAGGACAATTCTAGGGCCTGGCCAAAGCTTCAAATGAGGATTTCTGGCTGTGCTTGAAACACAAATACTAGCGGTCAGTTGTGAGACAGATGAGATACTACTTTTACCATGGGAACATATGCAAGAAATAGGAAAATCGACCTGCCTGAAGTCAAAAGCAATTTGAATAACTTTGTATCTGCCTCCTCTCTATTTTCCCTACACTAAAGCCTTTCCCCACACTCTGACCTTTAATTAATTTTCTTTCTCCTTTTATATGGTAACTTCTAACTGCAAATTTTTCATGCTGTACTGGTGGGAAACAGGGATGAAGGCACAGCCTGGCATGTATCTTAGCTATGTTCATGGGTGCATATGGCTCCATGGATATTTGGGGAGGGAGCAAAGGATGCTACAGTTGAACCACAGCAGCTAGGTAAACATAGCACTGTCATCAAAATAACTTGCCCTGGATAGCAGGCTTACATTTTTATTTTCAAAATGCAAAACAAGACTCCCTATCCACTGCTCTAGCATTCACAAAAGATCCCATTTTCCTCAACAAGATACTGTCGGGCACAAACAAACATTCCTTCCTCCAAAGCACCCACTACCCTCAGGGCAAACTAAACCCAACTTCTTCCTACATGCTCGAGCAGCATCTCCAACATCACAGGAGCTCTGAAATATGGAACAAGACTTACAGACACGAGCGTGCCTGTTCTCATGTGAACATGAGGGAAAATGAGGGTTAGTTGAGATGACTTCCATCCAAAGGAAACCCAGAACAGCCCAGCCTCTACCAAACTACAGGATGCTGCTCACACATACCCCAGTGGAGGTACCATGCATTCCCACCAACAGACATTCTCCATCCTTTATGCAACTTCCTGCTGCCTTCAAGTGATAAGAAACCAAAATACACACTGACCCCTTTCCCATAGGGGACAGCCTGCAGTTATAACCTCAACATCCTCAGCAGGAACAGGGTTATGTGCAGCTTTCCTACGTGTTCCATGTGTGGGAGAAGCACGAGGCTATAATTCTGGGCTTTACTTCACCACACAGGACATGCAAGAATTGTGAGCTTCCTCATGCCACTCTTGGGCAGAATTCCTCCCTCTCGGCATTCTTGCTTTCCCAGATCTGAAAAGGAAGTTTTTCTTAGGTACAGCTAACAGCTGCCTAGGCAAAGGGGAAAGGAAACATGAAACATTCCCCCTCTCCTGTGGCTGCTTCACAAAGATCACCATTTTCATTATCTCCTCTCACTCCACACTTACTCTGTAAAAGCCCTGAATTAAAGTCTTAATCATGACTTACAGAAATCCTTGTGGCTGCACATGACAGAAGGAAGACAGTTTCTCCTTCTAAAATATCGTTAGAAGTTACAGATTACGACAGTTCCTGGGTAGGAAAGCAGCTATCTTCCCCTGTTTATTACAAGCTGATTATTAAAAAAAAAATAAAATTCAGAGCTATTAAAAAAATAAAATTCAGAGCTAACTCCAAACGAATTTTACCTCTATTCAACAAACAACAGAGCAGACATTTGTCAGCTATTGAAAAATATGTTTTGAGTCCTGTTTTAAAAATAGATCCACTTGAAAATAAGAAATATTTGCAAATAAGATGAGGCAGAATGCATTACACTTCATAACAAAAGAAAAACTGAACTTGTGTGTAAAGGAATAAAAATAGGAAGTGACTCACTTTTGGACCAGGTGTGCTGGTGGTGTGGGAGCAAGGGCTCACAGGGAGGATGTATTTTGGTTTGCATTGGTCATGCATGTGAACCATTCTGACCTGTACAATCACCCTGACAGTTTGGTTTTGTATTTCTCTCTCTGGACACTGAATTATGGTCCCACAATGGTGAAATTTTAACAGCCCATTTAAAAAGCCAGCAGTGAAAAATAAATTTTTAAGATCCAAAACTGGAGATCTCTGTCTGATTGTGCACAGCGACAGAGCTTCCTGCTGGACCATGAACACATCAGCTCTTGGATACACATCTTATCATTTGTAAGGGCAAGATAAGACCTCCTTCTGTAGCTGGAGATACCGTGCAGCCAGCTGCAAAGATGAAAAGCATTTTAAGAACCTCAAACAGAAGCTGCAACACACGTACAAAATACCAACCAGCAGAAAAAAGAAGCCATCAGGTGAATACCAAAGAGCTGGAGCAGACACTTTGGATGGTGCTTTCCTGTCAACCTTCACAACGAGGTGCTGGTGTCCTGCTAGCTTGTCCTGATACAGACCTAATGTCCTTACCAATCTCCCAGGAAACTCAAAGGCCACCTCATAACAACTCCACAGAAGAAAGGACAAGAAATACATTAGTTGTGAGCTACTGTAAAAAGTCTCTGCTATTCTCATTGCTTTCCTGAGAAGCACGAAAAACAGCCACTTGCACAGCTGGCAGCTCCAAACAGCCACAGGGAAAGCAACATGAGTGTGCAAGATGCCTTCAAAGCCTCTGCACACCACAAGCACCAGGTTTTTGTCTGAATATCTGATAAAACATTTCAGCACAATCTCACCTGACTCCTTCAGCGGCTGCCAACACACCACCTTTACCTGAAGTTGATATTCATGAAAGATTTCTTTTTTCACAGGAAGTTTTACTGACTGTAGGATGTTTTTGTTTGCTTTTGTGCATCTTTCCTCCTCTGCACTTGCCTTTTCCATTTTAAAAATCCCCAGCACACATAGAGCAATAAATAAATTGTTAGGGCAGGATACAGAGGGAGTCTTTGTGCAGGGAGATCCCTTTGCATGGCAAACACAACATTGCTGTGTGGGAGAAGAGAACAAACACTGCTGCTGCAGCCTGCACCTCAACAGCAGACAGAGCACAAAGGTGGTAACCCATCTCCAACAGCCCTGACCTCCACTGTGCAGCTCCCACTAAAAGTATCCCCAGGTTTTAATTTCCAATTTGTCTTTCCAGCTACGGAATTGCTACAGTCGACAAATTCAAAAAGGTAAATTTTCCTACCTTCAATTAACTGCATTAGTAGTGTTTATAACTACGTGATTGATAAATGCTCTACAGAAGCTGTAATTAATGTATTTTTTCCTTGGAACACACACCGAACCCCTTGGCGCTCAGACACTTAATGAAAAGCAATTTATCAACTTGCTTTGAACAGCTGAATCTGACTCCTTAATGCAGAGAAATAACACACTTTGCTTTAAGCACCACCACTCCGAGAACAGAATGCGCACCGCGACATTCCGAATGCCATCAGACACGATTTTGATCGGGATGACAGCGACCAGAGCGCTCATCTCCCTGGGTATGATTCAGTCTGGCTTAACTGGGATCCTTTCCTCCTGGGATGCAGTCGAGCAGGAGATTTGTGCAGATGTGCTTTTTGCAGGATGGGGGATCGGGAGCGCCTCTTCAGGACATGGGACAAAGTTCTCAATTCTCCCATGCCTGGCACGCGCACACTGGGAAGCAGCACCAGCAGCAGCTCTGAGTATTTCAGCCTGGACATGTGTTCAGCTGCTCACAAAGCAGACAAAAATAAAGTGATTACAGAGTGTTTGAATGCTAATTTTTCAAATTGAGCATTGCTTTGTATAGTTGACATATGCAAAAAAAAAAAAAAAAAAAAAAGAGAGAGAGGAAAAAGAAGCATTTAGGAGGAGAAGTTTGACATCACAGAATATTTTATGTTGGTATTAACCACTGGAGGGGATTAACCAACCTTCAAAGGCTAAAATCTAAACTCCCATTTCTGAGAGTATAGGCTAGAGATTTCCAGTATAGGAGCTGGTCTGTACTCCATGTGGCAGAATGAACGTAAGGATTACATATTTCCATTGCACATGTAAGTCTGTTTCCCATTCCTGCAGGGTCCTGCTCTCTTCCATTTGTCTTTTGATGCAGATAAAAGCTAATGCAGATTGCAACTGCTGATACAGAGAAAAGCACAAGACACAGCGAGCTTTTGGACTAAGGAAAAAAGGGACTCAGGTCCAGACTGCTCGAGCACGTCAAGAGATTGTCTTTGAAACTATGAAACTAGAAATGAAAGCACTGCGTTTTTATTTGATTTGATCAAAGAGACTAGAAAGGAGTGGGGGGAAAATCACATCTTATAGATGCAGGGTAGCATTTAACTACTTCACACACGATATGGGACCAGCTGATCTCATACAGATATGCATTTGGAGAAAAAACAAAGAGGTGAAGTCACTCCAGCTCTGCAGACACTGCCTGCACAGATCACTGCTTCAGGCTCTGCAAAGAGCAACAGGAACCTGTTTCAAAGCCAGAAAGCCACTGGAAGCACATACCCAGCCCTCGCCACGGGCACAGGTTTCCAGTCTCCAGTGAAGAGCAGAGGAGTGGGCTGCTGTCAAATCACAGAAAACAGACTCCAAATATAACGGCTACTTGAATAAATCACTGATTACTCCCTGTCCCAGTGCTCTGACTGTGGGATTGCAGCACACCGTGGCAATCTTCCCGAGGAGGGCTTTTGACTGCAAGCTGCAAAGGGACAAGACCAAAATTCTTGAACGGAGCATCTGCTCCAGCACATGCTTGGCACCAGGAGAATGAGGCTCTGCAGAAGTACAAATGGCACTACAGGTAGCAGCTCTGCAGATCCCAAATTGCAGCATGGAAAAAAAAGATACCTATCGCTGCCACATTCCCTAAGAGAACAGATTTTAAGTATCTGCTCATGGAAATCTCTAACTGCAGAAGAGGAAGCATTTAGATTGCCTCTGGGCTCAAACCATCTAGGCCTTTGCGTTTCTCTAAAAATTAAGCAGAAGTCATTTTAAGGAGGCAGGCAGACAACAGTCTTGCACAGGAGATCAAAAAGCTCTCCAGATGTTTATTTTAAATGAAATTCAGAAGCCAGTATAAACCAGATTTTAAACACTGAATAATCCTTACCATAATTTGCATGAGAAAAACAGGCAAAAGGTTCCATCCTACTGCTCTGAAACTCTCCAGGAACATGAAGGGTTGGATTTTGTTCCTTGACTCTTCAGATAAGAATCTGAAATATGAACAACTCCACACTGCAATTTGATGGCTGTTAAGAATATTTTTCCCCGTGCTGTACACTTGGATGCTCTACACATACACACAGGGTCATCCCACGTGAAGGAAGTCTCTGACCTTCCTCACCAAGACTGTGCAAAATTATGGATTGAAAAGTGTCTAAAAATGTCAGTCCTAAACCTTAAACTTCTTCTCTTCTTGCTACTTTCACTGAATGCCTCCTGATTGTACAAAAGCAGAATATTCAGGCGTCAATCTAAGTAGTTTGGGTGTTACACTGACAATGTCTCTGGAGAGGGGAAGAGAAGAGAGGACAGATTTCCAATAGCTCAGACACTTCCCTGCAAGCAAAGCTGCTACACAGCAAAGGAGATAAATAAAGAGGAAAAGTAACACACCAGAGAACTTTCACCAAGGTCATGTCAGGATGCTGAACGTTCCCCATCTGCAGGGGAAGATTTAGATGCCTGTTCCACCACACACATCCACTCCCCTGTTGGCAACAACAGCCCTCATTAAACCAAACCAGTTCTAACCATGAAAGAAAGGACATCGGGAAGATGATATTAGCTAACAAATGCAAAAGGAAAACCCAACAGAGGCAGCTCTGGATAGGTGCCCTCTACAGCAAAACACAGCCCCAGAGAATGTGCAGAGAGCCCCTGCAGGACGTGGGAATGGGCAACACATGCTATCCCACTCAAAAGGATGGACAGCTCTGCTCTGATCAATGCTAACAGCTCTGGGCTTGCAGCAGAGAGATTCCACACCCATCCAGCCAGAGCAGAATAGGGATCCCATCAGGAACAGGAGCTTTTAGGATGTTGCTGCTGCACAGGGTGACCTACAGGTTGCAGTTCCTCCTTGTTGCGCAGTCAGGGCTGTGGACATGTGGCAGAACCCTGCAGACAGATTCTACCACGAAACAACAGCCCTATCCCCCAAATATTGTATCAGTTACTGCTGTGCCCTTAACAAGAGTGTTTCTTGCCCATTTCAGCAATCTGAAAGACACGCTGGGCAAAATTTCAAGCTATGACAAAGTGATCTTATCACTTCTGTGCTGTTCTCGCTACACAAGCCCCTGATTCAGCAGCATGTAATAAAATCTTCATTTGCATGAAAAGCACTCTCTGATCACAAAGTCTTCTGTTCAACAGCCCTCTTCCCATCCACAGCATAGAGATGCAAGCACCACTGTCATTTTGCCTGTGACTGAGGTGGAATATTTTATTTATGTTTTATTTGGAGAGGCTCTCAATGTTTTAATGCCATCTTTTCCTAAAAAAGCCCAGTATTTCTGAATAACACAAAAGCTGCACACAACCCCACCATGCAAGTACTGCAATGTTCACTCGCTACGCTCACACCTGTATTTTTAATAACTGTGTCATGTGAAGGACATTTCATATCAGCACAAGGTGACCATGAACAGTTGTAAAATGCCTTTTGTATTCAACAAGTCCAGCCTTTTCCAGTTTGCCTTTAGAGTGCTTGGTGTCATGACACACAGCACTTAGAGGATGTATGTCAAAGGAAAAGAAGGTGTAGCCATGGAAAGAACAATGCACTGCCCACAACAAGATTAATCGCTGCCGTGGGAAACCAATAAAAACAAGTATCTTGCTATCTTTCTTTACAAAGGGACTGTTAAAGCTTAACTATATTAGGAAACTTTTTCCTTTGGACTAAACCATGAGTCTAATGTATGTGGGCATCACACATGCCAGCATATGCGATTAATTGGCTCTCGCCTGGCGCCACGGGAGAAAGTCCAACGTTCCAGAGGCAGGATGGAGCTTTCACACAACCAGCCTGTACCCTCTCCTGACTACAGCTCTCTCACCAAGGCCAGCCCCAGCTCCCTGTCCTGTGCCAGGTGACACAACCACCCGTTTCCACCTGTTAACCGTGTCCCACGTACGTACCTCAACATCACACCCAGCTCCGAGCGAACTCAGCCAAAGCAGAAATACCTTTCATCACGTCAGCAGTGCGGTCCCCATTTAGAAACGCTTTCTTTCACATTAATCCAGTGCCAAAACGTGGTGGTGTGGGCTGTGCTGATCCAGAAACGGCGCTAAGGATGCTGCTGCCTCCTGTCTATCACCGCACGCTTCATCTCGCGCGTGGCCAGGCAGTGACAGCCCTGCGACAACAGGCACTTTAAATTGGGCAGCTCAGCAGCACATGTACACTGAATTTTTGAACAAGCTATTCTAAGCTGCTTTGCTAGCAATTTCTGGCCTGTGCAGTTTGAAAGCGCACGGTTCTGGCCCTCACAAAGAGCAGACCTGTAAATGACATCTTGAGGATTAAGCTGATTGAGATGCAATTTGCCTAGCAACCATTCATTAAGCAGAGTTCAGAAACAGGCCAGCAATCTATTCCACCTCCTTATCTGAGCAGTAAACAGATAACAGTCTCTACTGTGTCCTCTATGCTCCAGTTCAGACACATTGTAAACAGATTTTTCAGAAGTTTAAACTCCTACGGTAAATCTCCGAGAACAATCCTGCTCTCCAAACACGAGGGATTCGGCTTCACCAAGCGTCTTACAAGCAAGAAACAGCTCTGGAAGGAGGGTAATGCAAATCAAATTGTGAATGCATTTGCAGTTCCTGTGCCTCCAATATTTTCTCACATCAAGCACTAAGAGCCCATCCTAGTCGTTAAAAAAACAGCTTTAAAAAAATCTTAATCACACAAGCATTTGGCATTGCTATTCTGATCACTGAAAAAAAACTCAATAAAAATCTTATTCCCTTCCTTCATCTTCTGCAAGGAATCGATTGACACTTCCAAAGTCTTTGATAAAGGCTCCCCTGCTTCAGAGAAGAAAACAAAAGTCACGTCCTCCCTCCCATTAAGCATTTTTTCCTCATAAAATAAGCAAGACAACGTAAACGTCATCAGTGGAAATCAAACCAGCTATTTCAGCTCGAAAATTTCAGCTGAAAAGATTAAGCGAAATCATGATTTTGCATAATTGTTTCCCTGCAAGAAACATCTGATAACATCCCATTCTGCTCCAAAATTAAACAACAAAGATTAGCACGGACGTATTTAAGACTATATACCTGAATGGTTTGCCTTTGGTGTACAGTTCTTCTGGGAAATCACTGTGACATACAGCATGCTATTACAATTAAATATGCAAGAAAGAAGAATTAAACTGACTATGAATAATTAATACCCTACAATACTACTTCATAAGGAAAAGTCTGGCTGAATGTTCCCGCAGATGAGATATACCCAAACACAAGGCACAGCAGAGCTGGCAGTTTTACTTTTATGATGGGGTTTAAAACACCAAGTAACTTTATGGCTGCTGCTCAATTGTAGAGAAGGTGCCAACCATCAAAGCCTTCTCCTGCTGGATTCCCATCCAGCTTCAGAAAAACGGGATAAATGCAACTGTTGCAATAGTTGCTGCACCGCTCATCTATGTCCCGGAGGTAACAGGCTTCCCAAACACTTTCCATTAAAAGGTATAAAGCAATTATCTGGCATCCCAGTGGGGAGAATAAAGCAAATATGATGCAACAATTACTTAGGTGATAAGATCAGGCTAAGGTTGTGAGAAAAAACAATTTAAAAGGGTTGCAAGAGCTAAGGAATGCAGCCTACTTTCCCAGAATCTCTCTTAAGGACAAAGATACCATCAGCTCCAAGAGCTGACCTTCCTGTTTCGAGTTTACTGTTCTGGAGGGTGCAGAACATCAACTGTAGCAAAGCTGCAAATTGTAATTAATTTTTTTTTTTTTTTTGCACAACATCACCCCTAAACTGCATAGATTAGTATTTACTGAAGTCCTTGTAAAATTGATATATAACTTGGCATTTTCCATCAGACTCCAGTCAGGTCACTGCAGTGATAATTGACACAAATACATTTGTTGCACATTTTTAGCTGGAAATGCCCAGTTCCTCTCTGTTTATCCATGCATAGCACACCCAACATCCCTTTCAGAGAGAGAGATTTGAAATCTTACCAACATTTGTGATCACTGAGGTGGAACATGGCACTGCTACTGTAATTGCTGAAGGTGTGACCACATCCCTCTGCTCCTAGCCCCATACTGCTCCAGGAGGGTCTTGTTCCTGCAGGATCCAACACTCCAAAGCAAACACGAGCTGAGGGTCTTTCTGGGCACAGGCAAAGCCATGCTCAAAGTATGCTGGCTTAATATTAATTTTCTATTAAAAATTAATAGGACTAAATGAAGCTTGCAAGCCTATGGGCACCAAGGCAGTTATTTTGCCGACGCATGCATTGCCCGGAGGAGCGGATGTGACGGATGGGCTGGAGTTCCTGCAGGATGCAGGATCCATGTGGCTCATGGGGGGAACAGGGGGCTCTTCCCCACACTCCCAGAGGGACCTCGGGTTCCATTAGTGCTGTGTCACCCCATCCTCCTGCCCAGAAACTGGTGGGGAAGATAAAACTCTGATGATATCCTGGTGAAAAGCCCAGTGTCTTCCCATCTGAAATCCAGCCTTCTCTGGACACTGCCTCCAATCTTCACCCATGTGCCCCTTTCCCACTTCCCAGAATGAATTCCCCTTGCCAACAAGAACCCTGCAAATATCCGGAGTTTACGTAAGCTTAACCTTCAGTCCCTATTAATGTTAACGGAATAGGAAAAAATTAACCATGGTGCAAGTAAAAAGACTGTATCTGCATTTCTAATTATACAACAAAACACACCACATGGCAGTATTTCCAAGCACCTTGCTGGGAATAAAATAGCCACTGGACTGAGGTTTCCACTTGGAGTGGTGGATGCAAGAGCAATCAGCATTGAGGCTGACAGTTAAGGGATGAGGACACGAGAATTAAGGGAATTGAAGTGACATACGCGAACGATGATAACAAAAATGTTAATAATTAGAAAAACAGTCACCTTAAAAATTTAAAATTTCATGATCTCTCCTACTTTTTAATGGCTTAGCCTACTTTTTCCAACCTAATTTGCATGATCAAAATAGGCCTCCTGCCAGGAAGCATTAAAATGGCAGCCCCCCATCGAGACAAAACTCCCTTCACCATACAAGACTGAAGGACTAATAACTATTCCTAAAAACATTTTAAATCCATTAACGTTGTTTAGCAAACACTTATTTAGAATTAGTGCCGCTATCAGAATTTGATTGTGCTCTACTAAAGTGTTCTATAAAAGCTTTTGAGGGAGGAGCAGGTCCCTCCCAAACACCTGTGCCATCTCCAACCCTCTCCAAAAAGCTGAGCACCCTCACACTCCTCAATGTTTTCCATCCCCAAACCCCAAAGTATTCTCCAAGATCAACCAGACAATTCCCAACAGCTCTTCAGAGTGCCAGGCTGGGCAGCTGGAAGGACCCTCCAAGATGCTCAGAGCAGCCAGACCAGAGGACACCATCCCCATAAACCTCTACACTCAGCAATTAATTCTATACACCAAAAACCCCCAGGGTAGTACAAAAATATAAACCTCAATATTACTGATGTACTGAAGATTTGGATTCTAGTAGAAATATATGGTGGTTTATACAAATTTGTCCAAGCTATGTGTTATCCTTTCAGTGCCATCTGCACAAAACCAGAGTTTTATCTAAGCACTGGATACTAAAATAAATCATTTTCTCCGTATCTGCGATCTTGTTGGAGACAGACGCCACAAACCTGAGAGCTGGCTAGTGCAGGCTTGTCTAGTCACAAATAAAATTACATCCACATCAATATGATTTATTTTTAATAAAAAAATAAGGCAAACCAGGCTCTTCATATCAGAACAGGCTCAGTCAGCACCCCCCATGCCCACAGAAGACATCATGTACAGTGTGAAATTGTCAGAATAAAACTGGGATTGGCACTGTCATTTCCCCTAGTAAGAAACACCACTACCAAGAGACACATTTTAATTGCCACATGTAATGAAAAGTACCTGCTCATCCCCCGCTTGCTGTATTTATTGGTATTTAAATTCAGGACTGCAAGTCTTGGCAGCATATTTTCTGGTGACTTTAGTTTTTTGGAGTGTCCATGCTCCAGCAGATTTTTAAGAGTGATTTTGGCTCTCCAATACAACACAAATGACCCATCTCTGTCCGTGCATGAATGAGGTTCTTGGGCTGCACCTCTCAAAGCATCTCGTCCTGAGTGTCCCCTGTGAGTGGGACCTCGCAGTAATTAGCACAATCTGATACTGGAAACTCAACTAATTCTAACACTGATTCCCTCAGGACAGCACAGCCCATGATTTGAGGAAGGTTAGTCCCAAAAGGCCCTTTGTTTCTACCTTTCAAAGTCACCAAAGGCTGGTAAATAAATTATACTCTCCAAAAGCTTTTGCAAATTCCTTTCTCCTGGCTGGATACATTCTCCAACCAGCAGCCAAAGCTAAAGGTTTATACAGGATCACTGAAAGCACCAAACCTGTTATATTTTCTTATACAGAGCAATTCCTAACATCTGCAGTCACTGCTGTGAGATTGCAAAGGATTTTATTTCCCAAGTCAAGCTGTCGAAAGGACAGATTATAAAAAATAAACACTAACCATATTTAGATCTAACTTTCCCCCACAGACTGCGTTTTATGCCCTTTTACTGGAAATGTTACATCAGAATAAAATCAGATTTAATTGGCTCTTAAATAACTGAACAGCCACTTTAATTTTATTTCAATAGCAATAATTCATAAATCAAGCAGCTGAAATCTTAGTACAGAGTGACAAGTAAATAAAGCAGAACACAGTGAAGGAGAGCACGAACACCACATGGTGAAAGGTGATTTTTCTCAAACCTCACACATCAGCATTTTATGGACATCGCAAAGGTACCACTACATAAATACTTGGATCTCAAACCTGTCAGTTCATCAGCAGTAACTGCTTAACAAAGACCAGTGGATGATGATCCTTGCCCAACTGGAACTGCCAGGAGAATGGCTGGGATTCCAGCCATGGATGCAATTTCCCACATGCACACTAGATGGAAGTATGGAAAAATCTTAATTCTTTCCTGTCTCAAATTCAAGTGGTTGAGATGTTATGCTGGACTGTCACATTGTGAGAACAAATTTTTTTGTGGTTCTTCACCAGCAACTTTACTCAGTGATAAGCTCTAAGTAAAAAGATGCTCTGAAATATTAAACTAAGCAGTGTTGGAAATTAATACTAAACATAAGAGAATATACAGAAGAAATACTAAATACATTATTCAAGCTAATTTCTAAAGTACACACATTCAATTTCTAGAGTATTTGAATAATAATCACTAATGAGATCCTTCAGAGACACTGAAGTTACATTTTTTTAAACCTCCAGGTTATTGTAAGAAACACCACCTTGTCAATGAATAGAAACAAGGAATAGAAAAGGTATAAAAAGATTCATAAATGTTGCTGCCGTTTTGACTGGGAAAAAAAACCTCAACAGATTTGTAGAACATAGTGGGAGAGGTGCAGGGAAATAGAGAACCTGAAGTCTTCCAGAACAAGCAGATCAGAGAGCAGCAAACCTGAATGGGATTAAATTACACACAAATCTCCTGGAAATGATCTTAAAAGTGACTTGTTCCACAACAATCCATTTCTCAATTTAAACATTAAAGAGTTCACAGACACAAAAACTAAATCAGGCAATGGTGTGACCAGGAAAAGGTGCTGGAAGAACTGTCTTCCCTCCCCTACCCCGGCTTTTTCATATATTGATTTTCCTCCACACTCATTCACAAATGCTCAGCAGAGCTGTGAACAATTTAAAGTCAAGGGATGCACAAATTACCAGCTCCAGGAACACACCACCCATTTGAGGCAAAAGCTGAGGGCTTTGCTGTAGCTGAAGAAAATAAAAACCAACCCAGAATCAGAACAAACTGATGAGCTGGAAAAGAAGGGCAAGTAAATCCCTAATTTTCCCTGTCCACAACAAAACCAAAGCACATGACATTCCTTCAGCTTAGAAGACAACAAATCAAGAAAACCAGTGCCAGAACAGAAGGATGAACAAAGAACAATGCTGCATAAAAGAATATAAAGGAGGCATGAAGTGCTCCCCTTTCCAGATGTTAAGAAGACATGCTGTTTTTCATTCCAGGTTTAAAATAAGATAAGCAGAGGAGGAAGTTTACTTTGGAGAGTGGGAGCATCTGCATAATTTTTTGAAAAAGGTTCATACAAAGATTTCCTTCCAACAGAATTTAAACTATATCTATACATATATACATAGCTGTATGTGGTATTGGCTCAAGACAGTCACCTTCAAATATTTTTCAAAGTGTTTTCCATGCAGCAACTGCCCAGGGAGTGGAACAAAATGAGTGGCAAGGGACAGCCACAGGAAAGGGCAGGACTGTGAGACACACATCCTCCAACATGCACACTCCAAGTTTAACAACACGAAGGCAAGGACAGGGACAGCAGGATACAGCAAAGGATATGCTGGGGCCAGGAAATGAGAAAAGAATCCACAGCGCTCAACACTGACTTACGGGATATTTTACCAATAAAAACACACAGCAGTATTTTTTTCACATGTGTGGCTCCCACCTTAACCAGGCCAGGGAGATTGTCCCAGCATGAGGAGGGAAATTACAGAGAACAAGTGGATGCTAGATCCACTCTGAAGAGCAGAGCACGGCGTTTCACCTATTTCCACTCGCTCTCGCGTGGTTCCCAAATTAGAAACAATCAGAATCCTGCTGGAAACAATATACAGCACCTTAATTGGGTTGGCTGCACTACAGACGTCAGCAGTGTATCACTCAGTAGATAATTTTCTGACTGCTTTTTTTTCCCCTTTAATACTAAAAATAGCTGCACTTTCATGGTTCACCTTTTCTACATCACCTTTACTACAGACACCGTAAAAAATTAAATGTTAGCACTCGTTGCCCACCGAAGATCCTACAGGACTCACACCTGATGCAGGCAGGATCTGTCACCTAATTCAGCAGAATTAACTTAAGGTTTGTCTCAGAAACGTTGCATCTACAGAGAACCTGTTTTCTAAAGCATTTCCCCCAGTACATCCATCAATGCATCTATTTAGAAGCCTGGAACAGCTCAGTTATCTTGAAATACATCAACAACCCAGTGCTCTACGCATTCCAAGCACTCCAGAATCCCTGCACGGGACTTGGGAATTCACATGAAAAATCTTTCCCAGTTTTCATCCCCAAGTGCTACACCCCCACTATTCCCTACCACACTGCAGCCAAACTGCATTCCTGAGAAATTATTCCAAGAATGAAATATCACCATTTTCCTCATAAACCCTGGAAACTTGGACTAATCTTCACACACGGCATAAACAAGTTAAACAATGGGAATAGATAAATGAAGCATAATTCCTAAGCACAATGGGGGAATAATTATAGCAACAACAGAACACAAAATGAGTGGGAAGGCATGGTGAGATGAGATAGAATGTGCTGAAATAAGGAAAAGGGACCTGTAGGATCTATAAGGTTGGATCAGCCATGAGCTACAGCTGATTTTTTTAAGTGTTCATTTAAATCAAATTACTAAAAGCATAGAAACCAGCAGCAGATGAACACAGAGGTGTCTGTCAGCTCCAGGTGCAGGCCAAGCTATGCCCTGCTTGGACAGTAAAATCAGCTTTTGAAAGATTACAACTCCTTGGAAAAATATCTTTGGGTAAAGTTCCGAACAACTTTTCTGGATGTCAGCCATCAGAATGCCTGCTCAGGAGCTCTGATCCTCAATCAGTATTTGGAAAGCTTTTTTTTTTTTTTTTTTGAAAGTGAATAATGTGACAAACTCATTTTAGCACTCGCAGTCAAAGTGACGATCTGCAATTAAAAGAAAAAAATTGCTAAATTGCTCCAAGATCTGTGTGGTGAAGATTTTAACACGAGTCACAAAATACAATGGGAAAATGGGAATGTGGCATACCACATAACAAATAAAAAATTCAATTACTCACTTCACTTCCTAGTTTGAGAACGTTTTAAATTGTTTAAACACTTCAAATGCTGAAAATTGGAAAGGGTGGGGTGACACTCATTACAGGTGCAGAAAAATGTGAAACCTTTAATCATCCTCAGGGGCATCTTATCCCAAAAACAGCCTCTGAAGAGTCAGCAGGCCCTGGATGTAGTGTACTAACACACAACCTGTTACTCACCTGCTGGGTGTAGCATTTCAGTGAACTACATGTTCTGAAAGCAATTATTTAAAAGTGCTGATCATCTGTTGAACAACTCAAACAAATCAGGCTGTGGCTACGTTCTTGGTGGTGTATTTAGCAACTCCATAAATCCCAGAATCCTGCAAGCTACTTTACCTCTCACTTCATAAATCTGTGACTCTCCTCATTGAAGATGAGTGAGCCAGGAATATATAGGATATAAAATGTTTTGGTGATGGAGGTTTTTGGGGTGGGGCCAGCCAGGGCAAAACTTTCTGTTTCCTCCTCTCCCCATCTCCGTGTGCTGGCCAGTAACAAGTCATGATCAAAAGTGAAGGAGAGTAAAAATGAATGAACAAACCAATGTGAAAAAGTAAAACATTGCACTGGAAACATTGATAAAAGTTTCTATCCCACATTCAGGCATTTCTGCAAGTGCAGCAGAGGACACAAGCTGAGGTTCCTGCACATTGTCTGAGCTCTTGGGAAACAGAGATATTTCAGTCCTTGACAAAAATCCTCACTTCTCCTCTTGATCTGGTAACAGTTCCCAGAAGCAAGCATAGATATAAAAGCTTATCTATCAGAGGACAACTTGAAACAAATACAAATAAGGCTTAAATGGAGGCAAATATCCAAGCTGCAGAGAACACAACGGTTTCTTAATTTCACATTTGGAGAAAAGACAATACTATGTGGACATTCTCCAACATATTTTTAATGTTATTAACAGAAATAGCACCCCAGGCTGTGCTCAAGCTGAAAAAGTGTGAAACTGTTTGCAATGTGAAGTGAAAGGAGGATCAAAAATACCATCTTATTAAATGGCACTTATTTGGTGCTAAGTGAATTATTTATTCAATTGAGAAGTTCACAAAATGACAGGGGGGTAACTGCAAGCGAGGTCACTACTTCATGTCAGTATCAAAGCTGATCCTTAACAGAATTTAAGCACCTGCCTTTTCTTTTATCTCAGCACAAAATGAGATTTCTTTTTTTTTTTACACTTCAAAAGCCATGTAACACAACAGAATATATGCCAAGCATGCAAAAACAGAGCATGCCAGCATCTTTCAGCAATCAGCTTTCCCTTGTCATCCATTATGTCAGATTTATCTATTTTTGCTTAATTCTTGCTGCAGCAATATGCATCCTTCCTCTCTCCAGACTATCAGGCTGGTTGGGCTGGAATTCAATACGGCTTCTTAAAATAGTTGAGAAATATTGAAAATATTTGAAGCGATGCCTGTGAATTACAGCCAATTCATCAACTCCTCTTCCAGCTCCTGCTCGACCTATGCTCCCCTAGACAAGGGGCAATTCTCATTTCTTCACCTCAGAAATTCTACCCAGTGTAAATATCATTTAGAAAATAAAAAGCCTTTCTTTTATGGAAGCATTTCTTCATGAAAGCTTAGATTCTGTGTTAATTGCATACCTTACCCTCTGACTCTCACTCGTTTTTGATCCAAACCTTCCCCTGCTGAAAATTAAGTGAGTGCATTTGCTTTTAAGTTTGCTTTCTGTTATCACTGTTTTTCCTCTCCAAGCTTCCAGACCCTCTGAACTGGCTTTATAGGACACCAGACCCACCTAAAAGCTCTCCCTGAATCTTTCACTCTGCTGCTGGCTGCAAAACTCTGCTCTCCCCACCTCTACCACCTGTAAGACCCTTAAACATCATCTTTCCCCATTGCTTTATGCACCCACTTAAATGAACAGACTCTAACAAGTTCAAATTCTTAAAAAGCCCTGATCAGAAATAAATAGGCTGAAAGGAAAATGCAACTCTCATCACCCTACTCCCTCACTGCCTATGGAGCACAGAATTTTCTCAGCTGGCTGCTGAATCAGACGAAGTTTCCACAGTGCACACACACACACACAGAGTCACAAAGCCCCAACACGTCCAGGAGGATTTATTCCATCACAAAGTCACTACCGTTCCTCCAACACAAATGACATCACTTAGGAACCCAATCTCATCTCCTGAGAGCTCCCAGCTCCCTCCTCTCCCACAGCGACAGGAGCAACAAAGAACCGAGCTTGTGCAATAAAGAGGGAAAAACAAAGTATTCCTGCAAAAAGTTTTCCAGAAAAAACTTGTATTTTCTTGAGAATGCGACTACGGAAAAATTAAGGACCGTAGAAAGAAGTGAGCAGAACAAATTCTGGTTGAACTAATCAACCTGCATCTGTGATTTATCCTAAACTTGTACCTAGTGCTACCAAGGGAGGGTGAGAGACGCAGGTGAGCCCTCGCAGGTGTTGGTCGGGGAGGTTCACACGCTGCAGAACCGAAACCATCTCAGCACTTTGCTGCACGAGTGGACTGAGAACTGGAGTCCAGCTCTGCAGTTTTCGTCTTCTTCTTCTTCTTCAGACACTTGAAAATTGGTTGGTAGGGAATAAAAACGACGTATGATTTACTGACGATACCTGTTCCCCGCCCGTGGGAAAGATGGGCTTTGAGGTCCCTTCCAGCCCAAGACAGCCTCTTGCGAGTCCCTTGCAAAAAGACACTTTTCTTGGGAAAGACTCACACAAAGGATGTGCTCGCACTGCGACCGCAATCCCCCCTTCCCCCTGACGGCACTTCTGTCGCGATGGCTGACGCACTATCGCGATCCCGGGCCGTGCGCGCGGTACCCAGGGACAGGTAACGAGGGCGCCGGGGCTACCGGGGGGCCTGGGAGCTCCGCGCTGAGCGGGGGAGACCCCGGGGAGGCGGGGTGAGAGCCATTGTCGCGACAGGCGACGGGTGTCGCGACAGGGGGCGGGTCGCCACACCGGTGATGCCTCAGCGGGCGGAGGGGAGGGGA
>VZSR01002145.1:4102506-4123557 GCA_013398615.1 Brachypodius melanocephalos | reverse complement strand
GATTATCCCTTCCCATAGTTGTGGGGACCCTGAACTGGGAGCTCCCCACTCCAAACTGGTTCCCAGTTTCTGGACAGTGGTGTTGGACAAGGCAGGGTGGCAGCCCGTGGGGATGGGGCCCAGGAGGGACATCTGGGAGTGGGGGGTCACCCGACACAGGCACTCTCAGGTCAGGTGCAGGGTACACGTGGGTGCAGGGAGCCTGTGTCCCCCTGGAGTGGGTGACCTCTGTAGTGCTGTGCCCCGGCCATATTTGCTCCCCTGAGGTACATGACCCCTAGCAGTGCGTCCCCAAAAAAAGGATTTGCCCTCCTGCCTTTAGGAACACCCTGGAAATACATTCCCCTTCCCAGGGGGATGTATCCCCCAGTTAGGGTCCCCAAAGGACACACTCCGCTGGCCATGTGTGTCCCCTGGATGGATGCAACCTCCAGCTGCGTCCTCCCAAGGGTTGCCCCTCCCGACCACGAGTGTCCCCAAGAGGGCTGTGTTCCCTCATTTCACATGACCCTGGTCATACCGGTCCCCTGACCACGCATGTACCTAAATGGCTCCACCCCCTGACCGTGTCACCTGCCTGTGCATGACCTTGGTCATTTGTGTCCCCCAGCCCTGTCTGTCCCCACAGGGTCACATCCTGCAGCCAGTGCTGTGCCATTGTGCCTGGTTGTTTGCGCCAGGACAGGCTGGCATTCCTGGAAACCGGCTGGGGGGAGGTGATAATCCCCTGCGGGACTGGGACCGTGTGCACGGGGTCCCGATAAGCAGCAGCCTCCGGCTATCAGGGACCCTGCCCTGCCACACAAGATGTCCCTGGACCCGCTGTCACCTCTGGGCGACAGGGACAGGGGTAGCATGGCCCACAGTCCACCTGGCCTGGGCAAACCCTGGCGGGAGGGGGCACAGGGTCAAGCCTTGGTCTGAGCCTGCCCCAGGGCATGAGGCTGTGGGGACTTGGAGGCTGCAAGGAGCCTCCTGTTTTGGTCCCTCTGGTCACCCGGCGATGTCCTGGAGCCTGTGGTGTTCCCCAAACTGTGGCACGGGCATCCCAGCATGCAGAGCAGTGACACAGGCAAAGTGTCCCTGAGTCCCCCAAGCTCTGCCAGCTCCAGGTGAGTCCCACAGGTTTATCCCCATGGGATTATCCCCATGGGATTATCTCCATGCTGGCCGGTGCCTGCCAGCCCTGCTGCCTGCTCAGTACTCGAGCACAGCTCTGCCCTGTGGCCTTGTACCCCACAGTAGTAGAGGGGCCTGAGTGTCCCCCAGGCTGGTACCACAGAGCTGGTGTGGGGACCCCCAGGTGCCACAGGAGAGTCCCCTGTGCCACAGCCCCCCCAGCAGTGTGCTGCCCCAGGGCAGCATGTCTGGCTCCAGATAAGGAGGCACTGGGAGCTGCAAAGCTGTCCCCACCCTGTCTATCTGCAGGGGCAGTCTGCAGGACACAGGATGGGGCCTGTTGTCCTGCCTTGGGTTTAGGGGGGCATGGAGGGTCTGGAGTGCACAAAAAAACCATTTTCCCCAGGGAGGGCAGTGCAGCAAAGCCCCCCATGCCAGCCCCTCGCTGGCTGTCGCTGGTCCTGCTTGCAGGGTGACCCCGAGCAGGACAGGTAACCCCCAGAACCACCCTGCTGTCCCCCAGGGCAGGGAAGGGTGTGTGGGGCTGGGACAGGGTTCCGATGGCAGGGCAGGGGGACAAGAGCTGCTGCCACCAGCTTGGCTGCTGTGACATAGCGCCTTCAGCACCTGTCAGCCCTTCTCCAGCCCCCGGGGTGCCACTCTTTGGGGTGCCCCTGCAGTGGTCACCCCCTGGGGTAACACTGGCCCTGTAGTGGAGTTCATTCGGTGCCTCCTGGCTCCACACTCATTCCTGTGGGAGCAGCACAAGGCTCTACCCCCATGGTGGGCTGGGACACAGAGTCCATGGGGACACGGTGACCATGGGGAAGCCACCAGCTCCCAGGAGCTTTGAAGGAGCAGCGTGAGCCGGGACATCACCTCCCGATTCCCCCATCCCAGCAGAAACACTCCCGGGCCAGCAGCCCCCGGCCAGCCCCAGCCACGGCTGGACACGCACGCAGGGTGCTGGGGCGGGACAGATGGGCGTGAGGGACGAGACAGAGCCCAGGCAGGAGGTGACAAGGGTTTATTATCTCACAGCAGCGGCGTGGCGGGCGCAGGCACATGCAGATAGGGCCCGGCCCGCCTGCCCGGCCAGAGCCAGATCCGCGCCCGCCGCCCCCGGGCCAGCGCAAGCCGGGGCCGATAACGCCGCTCCCCCCGCCCCGGCGGCAGGGAGGGCACGGGGGGGCCCCGCAGCAGCCAGCACTCGCCATGGGTCACTCCTGGCAAAGGACTCGGCCGGGAGGGACCTGCAGCCGCCCTAGGGCACGGCGTGGGGGCACTGAACTGTGGGACCCCCAACGCCACCACTCCGAGCAGGGCCAGGCTGAGTTGACACACGGCTCTGGCTGTGCCAGCCAACTGAACACAGGCATGGAGACAGGCAGGGAAGGGGCACGGGCCAGAACAGGGCTCTGGTGGCACGGGGGGGAGGACAGGCACACACGGGGGACAATCTCTTTCACATTGTCACAAGGCAGCAAAGCCACTGGCCATAAGAGGCAGGGGGAGGGAGGGAGGCAGGGGCAGCTGTACAGGCTGTGCTGGAGGAGCCTGTCCCCACCTCAGCGTCCTGCTGGTCCCTCACCACCTCTGACCACCACACTGCTTGAGTAGTTGTGGGGTCAGGAAGTGTCACAGCACCTGGGGACAGCAGCCACAGTGGCTTCACTGCCCTCTCAGGGGATGGGTGGCTTTGGCACAGAGCTACTTTTTGGTATTTGTGGTGGTGAGATCGCACTAGAGCTGAGCCCTGGAGCTCTCCCTGCTTCAGGTCCTATGAGGAAAACTCCCCAAGCATGGGAGAGGGCAGCACCCACTGCCAGTGCTGGATTGTCACCCTCCTGGGAGTTGACTGCTACCCACCAAGCCTGGGCAGAGCTGCTGGCACTGCCAGCTGCTGGCCCTGGGGGGTGAGACACCGGGACAGGAAGAGCCAGCCACAAGGACAGCCGTGGGCAGAGACAGGGCTGGGACAGGGCCCAGGAGGGTCAGTGAGAGACGGCAAGGAGCCCAGGGGAGGGAGGTCCTGGGTCTCTTCCTAAAACTCCCCATCCCAAGCCTCTGCTCCAAGTCCCAGGTGTTCACCCCAGGGCAGAGAACAGCAAGGCACCGGGACTGCAACACCAGACAAGCTGCCAGTCGTAACTGGGGATGGGATTGGCCTGAGACAACACAAAGTTAATTAGAAAATAAATCCTCTCTTAGCCTTGGAATAAAAAGAGCAGCAGACAGGACATGCATCTTTCTGGCCCTACAAAATAAGGCACCAGTTACAAACAAAACTCAGATTGTCTTTGATATAAAAGGAATTCCCATGTGTAGAAGGCAGTTGATGTCTGAGTGCATAACAGGGAGTGATCTTCACTAGCTTTGGGTTGGCCAACCTCAATTCTTGGCCTCAGTGGCTTTCTGGAACACAGGAAGCTGCAGGAGGAGGAGAAGAGAGAAGCTGTTAGGGCTGCAGGAGGAGGAGGCAAGGCACTGCCTGCACTCTGTGGTGGTCAGGGCTGGGGAAGGAGAGGCTCCCTGGGAGGCTGAAAGCTTCCAGGCAAGTCCCTGTGCCCTAAGAGCAGCTGGCATTGCCACTGCCAGTGCCCAGCTCACCTTTGTGAGATCCACACCAGTGATGGCACGCACAGAGGCGGGGACCTCAGCCAGGAGACGGTTCACATCAGACATGGTGCTGCCGTTCTCTCCACTGAGAATAACAATCTCATCCACTTTGGAGAGGGGAGCAGACACTTTGGCAGCGATCTGGGGAAGCAAAGTGAGCAGAGAGTCAACGAACTGCTCAGCAGCTCACTGGGAAAGGTCCCTGCAGGGCCTCACTGTGCCCCCAGGAGACCTGGCCCAGTCTGGGAACTCTCCCAGCCCACCTGGAGCAGGGGAAAACTGCCCCCTACTCACCTCAGGCAGCGCATCCAGCACTAGAGCCAGCTGGGCAGCTTCTCCATACTTCTGGAGTGCTTCTGCTTTCAGCTTCAACCCCTCAGCTTCTGCCTTCCCAACGGCCTCGATCACAAAAGCCTCGGCCTCTCCGATCTTGCGGATCTTTTCTGCCTCTGCCTGAGCAAGGAGGATTTGCTTCACCCTGGAAAGGGAAATGCAGTCCTGCAGCAGCCTGGATCCCTGCAGAGAGCCCAGGAGCCGGGGCTCAGGGCAGCACTGTGCTTCCACCTGCCCAACCCAGGGCAGGGCTCACTCACTTCTCGCCCTCGGCGATCTGCTGGATGCGATAGGCTTCGGCCTCGGCCGGCTGCTTCACGGTGGCCATCAGCTCCTTCTCCATCCGGGCCACCTCCTTCTGCTCCACCTCGATCTGCTTCTTGCGCTCCACCACCTCAATCTCAATCTCCTCCTGACGGATCTTCTGCTGCTCCCGGGCGCTCTGCAGCTCGTAGGCCAGCTGGGCCTCTGCAGTCTGCATGTGGGGGAGAGGAGAAGAGGGGTCTGAGCCATGAACTGTGTGCAGACATAAGGACTCCAAAACCAGACACGACTCTTGCTAATGAACCTTTTTCCCAGTGGTGACATTCCAATCCTCAATGCTGCTCTTCCCACAGCACTTAAGCCCAACCAGCTCTAGCTTCAACCCTCCCCATCCTTTCCTCTTCTCCAAGTCCCACCAAATTGCTGCAAACAGGAGAAGAATCTGCTGCAAAGAGCTCACAATAACACACAGACCTGGGTTCTCCATCTCCATCTCTCCTAGCAGATGCAGGAGGAGGAAGCTGGTAAATCCCAGAGCCACCAACACCATCACAGGCCCTCCAGGGAACAGCAGTAGGCTGTGGGATACTCTCACCTTAATGTTGACCTCCTCAGTGAAGGCAGCTTTCTGCAACTCAAAAGCCCGTTTGGAATCCGCTATTTTGGTATCTGCCATGAACTTGACATCCAGCATTTCTTTCTTGCACTCTGCCTCCTGCAGAGAGGGAACAGAGAATGGAGCTTCAGAGCATGCAGCTGGAGGAGAAGAGGCTGCTCCAGGGAAGCCCAGCACATCTCCGGACTCACCCGAATGCCAGCATCCCGCTCAGCTTCTGCCACTCCAATGTCTGCATCCCTTTGGACAGCTGCAATCTGAGTCTTCCCCAGGGAGCTCAGGTAATCCACTTTATCATAGACATCCTGGGAAGGGGAGATAAGTCATAACCACTTCAAATGAGTGACTCCATCTTGCTCCCTTTCCCATTGAAGCTCAGTGCGGTCAGGCCAGGGTCAGAACACGTCATGTCAGCCGCTCCAAACAAACAGGGAGGGCAGGGAGAAGAAGGTCATCCCAACATCTTCCCTCACTCCCAGGAGTCTGGGTTATCAGCCAGCTCTCTCCACGAGCCTGTTTACAGAGGCAGCTACCCCGGTGCTCTTGGCCCAGCTGCCTGGATACAGGACATGCTGTGGCGGCTGTCATGGAAACTCCCGGAGGGCTGGGACAGGCTGTCAGCCCGAGCCTTCCAGCTGCACCAGGGGGGTCAGGGCCAGGCTCTCCCCTGCTGCTCCTACAGCTCTGCCTAGAGTGCAACACCCAACATCTGGGTGTACCTTGATGGTGAAACTCAGGATCTCGATGCCCATGCGACCCACATCGGGAGCTGCCACCTCCCGCACCAGCTTGGCAAACTGGTCTCTGTCCTGGTAGATCTGCTCCACTGTCAGGGTACCTGAAGAGGGGAGGAAGGTGAAGCACTTTATTTGGAACAGGTAACACATAAAAATGTGGGTCTAAGCTCAGCAACATCCTTGTTGTCCCTAATCTCTTCAGGCCTGGGTACAAGGGCGTAATCCTCTGCCACAGCAGTAGCAGCAACATCTCAGTCTCACAAGTGCAACCACACCCATATGTGCTACCTGCAGCCCTTGGGGACTGAGACATCTCTCACTGCAGACACCGAGAAGTCATTTATCACAAGGCCCAGCCACGCAGAGGAAGCTGCTGGAGGGGAGACGCCACCTCTGCAGGCGGCAGAGGAAGGTCCCCTGTGGCTATGTGGTGGCAGTAATACTGCTGGGACCAGCCAGCTGAGAAGGGACAAAGCCACTCGAGATGCCTCCAGGGATGAGCCCCTCCATACCCAGGATGGAGCGCAGGTGTCCCTCCAGCGTCTGCAAGACCACGTTCTTCACATCCTGCACGTTCTTCCCCAAGAACTGCTCACAGGCCACAGCCAGGAGCTCCTTCTCGGTCATTATCTTCACCTAGAGACAGGAGACAGAACCAAAGGGACTGAAGGTTGCAGGACAGGAGGTGCAGGCACTCAACAGCAGCAGCAGCAGCAGAAGCAGCAGTACCACCACCAGGCTGCCAGGCCCCCGTGCTCCTGATGCTCCAAGGGACCACGCTGAGCTGTCACCATGCGAGCCAGGCCACTGGACCAGCCAGAGAGCCCCTGCTCTCTGTGCTGCTGTCCAAGCCAGAGAGCCCCTGCTCTCTGTGCACCCTGACAGCAGCTCAGCATGGAAGTGCTCAGCAACGGGGACAGAGCCTGGCCCTACCAGTCCCAGCTCACAGAAACCCTACAAAACCCTCTGAAATAGCAGTTCAGCCACTGCACCAATACCAGAGTCAGAAGAAAGCTGGGTATTACCATCCCTGGCCAAAACCCATTTTTTTACCTTCCTCTTCCTCCTCTTTCACTACAATCAATTTTTCTGATCCCAAAAAAGCAGAGAATGAGAAAGAGCCTGACATGGCCAAGGTGCAGCTTGGGAACAGGGGTTCCATTCAGTGTTCCCTGGAAGGAGAGATCAGACAATAAGGCCACTGGTTTGCCTCCTGCCTGTAGCTGGGAGCTCCCAGACATCCTTTGCAATGACCCCAATGTGTCATGGTCAGGACTTGGCTGTTCTGCTCCACCTGGTCCGTCTGGTGATGATCCCTATGTGGACACAGCCACCGCAGCAATGTTTTCACCTCCCTTACACCAGAGTCAGGCATCAGTGTCCCCATTCCAGCCAAGTCAGGGTCTTAGGATGGTCCTGCTGGTCACAGGGCTGCTTTTTAAAGGCAAAGTGAATTACAAATCCCTGTGGGGTGTGTTAGGCATTGGAGATCTGTGCTCTACAGCACCCAGCTATGAGGAGCTACAACCCACCGAGACGACAGCTCCTTGTGGCCCTGTCCAGTCGGAGGGCTCAGGCAAATCCTGGGCACAGGGACACTCTGGCAGCACCAGAGAGCACCACAGAGCACCAGAGCAGGTCCATAGCAGGCACACGACTTTCTGGATCCTACAGCACCCTCTCATGGACACAGCTGGGCTGGGCAGTGCCTCCTGTCCCACAAGGAGCTGGTGGCACCCTGAGTCCTGCCCCAAGAGCCTTGGCTGGACCTGGTTCAGACATTTCCAAAGCATAGATGCTGTACAGAGACCCTCCTAGGATCCCGGTGCACACTGTTGAGGGATTCACAGCCTACAGACCACATCCTGATACCTTCTAGCACTTTCAGCTGCAAAAGCAGCACAACTCTTTCTTGAGAGTCTTGTCTGCCAGCCCATGCATGCAAAATGATCCCTCTGGAGCTGAACAGCAGCACCTGGCCCAGGCACTGCCAGAGAGCAGGACAAATGGGACTGACTGCCATCCTCTAAGGGGACAGGAGGTGGACCATGCTAGACAGTGAGCTGGCCAAAACTCACCTGCCACAACCCTGCCCCTCGTAATGTGAAGAAACCAATTCAGGCTGAACCTATTTCCTACTGCTGCTTCCCAGAGTGGGTCTCCCAGTCAAAATGTCAAACAACCTCAGTCAAGCGTGGCAATCCTCTCCCACACTGTCCCCAAAGCCTCTTGGGATCCTTCTGGGGCCAATTCCACAATGGTTTCTTGTCCCTACACCCCAGGCCAGCAGTGTGCTCTTCCCACACAAGGGGGAGTTGGGAGAGCTGCTCTGGAACTGCACCCAGGAGTGTGAGCCCTGCACGAGGCTCCTCTCACAGCAAATAGGAGCTTTTTGCAAGTATCAAAAGCAATTAGGCTCAGCAGTGACATTTATGGTGAGCATCTGCCAGCAATTCCACCTCTCCAAACAATCCCCAACCCTCAGGAGCTGCGGGGAGAACAGAGCACAGAGCAGGATGGTCATTAGGAGAATCCCTGCTGTACTTAGGAGCAAGGAATGATTCAGCCTCTGGATAAAGCCAGCCAGCCTCCATTGGTGAGCCCTGGCCAGCCCACGAGAGCCTGGCTCTGCACAGAATACAGATCCCAACCTCCAAAGCAAAGGCTGCACAAAAGAAAACAGGGTTGAGCAATTTGTGCTCAGCGTGTTTTGCAGGGTTTCAGGCAGGGCACTGCGACACTCAAATGTCATTCCCATCAGAGGGAGAGCCCTCGGCTGGCAGGGAATCAGAGAGGCTCCATCCAGCACCCCTGTGTGCAGGATCGATGCCACCACACCCTGCTCCAGTCAGCTGCACTGGCAGTGAGGGCTGAGCACAGAGAATCCAATTAGCTGGAGGCTCAGGAAAATGCTACAGAAGGATACAGAGCCCAGTGTGGCCTAAGGCAGCAGCACTCCAGCACATCCCAGCACCCAGCCAACATGGGAAGGAGGCTACTGGTGAGCACTCATTACACCCCTCCTCAAGGAAAAGAACAGCATCCTTATGCACATTAAGCACTTCTATCATTGAAGCAAACACTTTAAAAGCTGCTTCTCTAGGAATAATTTGTTTGGGGTTTCCTCCCCCCCCCTTTTTTTTTTTTGTTCAAGCCCTTAGCAGAAAAACGTTTGCCTCAAAAAGTACTTCTGCAGAATTAAGGTAAGCTCTGCCATGCCCATCCCCAACAGCCTTGAGGCTGCTTTCTGCGTGGCAATTCCCTGGATCCCAGCTTTAAAATTAACTGTCAGTGGAAAAAATAAACAGGAAGAAGAGAGAATAACATGAATGAGATGAACTGGGGTCTGCATTTTTAAATTAAGGCACCTGATGATCCAACCCTCTGCTACCAGACCATTTTACAGGAAGGATTTCTCAAAACTAGGACCAAAGGGAATGCTGGCTTCAGAGAAACACCAAATACAGAAGGAAAATCCTACAGATTTAGGAAAAGAGTGTGAAGGGAGACATGGCTGCACACATTTTTGCCAACCATGCAAAGACCACTGGGGTTATGTGACACCTTAGCAGCTAAATGGATATAAAGAATTGGAAACAAAGTGAAAGATGGATATAAAGTGCTGAAAAATAGAAACCAAGGACGCTGGGTCCATGAGGGATTTTGGTCACATCACTGCAACACTCTGCAGCTCCCCTTTGCTCCAGAGCTCCCCACAGGGAAATGTGGCAGCCACTTGTCCTGTGACAACACACCTGGATGTACCTGAGACACACAGTGGCCACAGCCCTTAGTTTGTACACCCAGCTGCAGAATGAGCTGTCAGGAGCAATTTTCAATTACAGCATCCAGCTGCCTATTCGAGGAGCCAAATTTCCTCAAAAACCAACATTTCCCTCCCAGCATCATCCCCAGGGCAGGACCTGGCCCCAAGGACAGACTGTACCAGGACAGCAGACCTCAGACTCCAAAAAGTGCAGGGTTTTGGTGTGCTGCCCCAAGCAGCAAAAGCAGGTTCTTACATTTGAAAAAAAGCTGTAGAGAATCAAAATTCAATTCCAGCCAAAAATTTTACACGCCAGTTTTAGTGCCTGGAGGGACTAAGTTGTTTTTTTTTTAAGCTTTAACTCACCGCGAAGAATTACAAGGCTCATGTGATAACAGTAACAATCCAAAGGAATACAATGCTTGATACCATCTCAGGAGGTTATGGCTCAGTCCTGTGGGGTCACACACAGCTCCAAGGGTACCACAGCATACCAGCATTCCACAAACACATCAAATCACCCCCACATACTTCATTTGCCACATAGACAAATGAGACACCAGAAGAAAATGATGTTGGGGAGAGAAGGAGAAGTCACAACCCCCTTCACCACATGGAACATGCTGGAGCGTGTTTGCACCAACAAGGACAATGTGGTTTGGTACAAAGATTTATTCCAGAGCAGTTGGCTTCTCTCCCTGGACAACAGCAACCTCTTAAGAGGGAAAACCAGATGTAAGTTAGAGACATGCATTCCTGAAATGATGTTTTGGAGTTACTGTACCTGTGCCACACCTGTGACAGTTATAGCTACCCCCTCCGCCGTCTCTACGTCCTCACACCTGGGCTGTAACGTCATTATCTCTAGGGAAATCCTGCCAAAAAACGTAAAATATTTGCACGTTTCCAGGTTACACACACTCAGCTCTTCCCTTTGCATCTCCTGCCTCAGGCCACCTGCTGCACTCATCACAGGTAATGCAAAGCAGGCACAGAATGCAGCCAAGGGACCGCATCTGTGACTGTAGACAGACAGGGCATTGTGGCCAAGAAACAGATTTTCAGATACTGTTTAAAGGTAATTTATCAGCAAAAGGCTGGAATCCAGACTGGAAATTATCCCGTGGCCCTTTCCCTCCTTCTGGGTTAGTGAAGAGCCAGAAGCTGCAGCACTGGGACCCCAAAGGACCCTCTGTCAGAGGCTCATTGTGCCATGCTGCCCAATGCCATGGCAGCACAGGGTGGTGTCACTGGTTTAAAAGCACAGCACAGAACTGAGATGTTCCCACCTACCTCACATGAGCGCTGGTGCTTGGCAGAACCTCACACTGATGCTGAAGAAGGCTTTGGCTAGCCCTACCACAGACCTACCCCCTGAACTGGTGCATCTCTCCCTCTATTTTTCCAGTGTCCTGTGACCCACAAATGGAAATGAGTCTCCAGCTCCTTATGGCCATGCCTGCAGAGTATCAGGCACTCAGGAACAGATCCTGCAGCTCCAGAGCTTTCTCAATCACCCCAGGTGGGCTCAAGGTACTTTGGTCAGTTCCAGAAATCTGCAGGTCACAATTTGGTAAAACATCAGGGACATCTTTGGCTGTGGCAGGTTCTGTTCCAGGAAGCCAAGCCTGGCTCCTGTGTCAGCCATAATGAGCCAGAGAGACGCTGGGAGTCAGGACAGGGAGCCACGGGGCAGAGAGTTTGTGTCAGTGAACATCAGGTCAAACATCTGAACCATGAAGGGGCTGCCCTGGGCTGCAGCAAGCACGCTGAGTTGCTCCAGGATTGGCTAGAAGTGCTGAAACTTATCCCTGCAAGTTCATGCCTGCCTTGGCCACTGTCCTAATTAAACTGGCACGCAAACTGGGAGCTGATAAAACACATCCCACTGTCCAGGACATGTACAGGCATTTTTTGCCATGTGTTCACAGCTTTAATCAGATACTGCAGGATTTCAGCCTTCTGAAGGCCTAATCTACACTTGGAATTTAATTTCCAAACTGTGCTGCTTCTTAGTTCTGTTCGCAGGGATATTTTAGTCATTACTGGTTCATAATGCCAGTCCTGTATACTGCAACTCATCTGAGGGCTCTGTGCTGTATTTTTAAAGGTGACAATATCCAAAATGGGCAGTGTCTCCATGTGGAGGAAGAAGGGCTGAGTGGGAATCCACAGCCAACAGTGCACATCCAGGCACAGTTGCAATTTTGAAATGGCACGAAACCTGCCTTCCCACCTGTCCCAAATCCCGTACAGAATCCAACCTGGCCTCTCTGTGCCTCCACACAAAAGCACATGGCCCTTCTGCTCTCCCCCAAGCCCACAATGGAGACAGTGCT
The DNA here is from genome assembly GCA_013398615.1 of Brachypodius melanocephalos. NCBI lineage: Eukaryota > Metazoa > Chordata > Aves > Passeriformes > Pycnonotidae > Brachypodius > Brachypodius melanocephalos. The sequence continues at coordinate 4,111,764 of VZSR01002145.1, read as the reverse complement.
GGCAAGGAAAGGGTTACAGCAGGAGCAAATGTTATGTACAGCAATGCTGAATTTGGAATTTGCCAGGAATGTACCTGTCTGCATTACCTATTAACTGTGGAGTGCCACAGGGCAAGTGCTGGAGAAAGGGAAGGAAAGGAGAGTATGGAGATTTCAGCTGTCCCATTAGAAACCCATTAGTTTTTTTATCCTGCTGCTGCTGCTGCTGCTCAAAATAGAGGGATAAACAGTTAGACATTGTGTTAGGAAGCTGGTGGATTATTACCTGTGCAACCCCTGTTACGTACAGTGGGACCCCCTCCGACGTCTCAACATTCTCGCAGCGACAGAGGATGGTCAAAACCTCCAAAGACACTCTGAGCAGGGAGGAGTAAGGGTAGGACAGCAAATACACAGAGCAGTTACAAGAGAGTAAGACACTCCTTGCAAAGGACAGATGAGACTTTCAGGTTTCAGCTTTTCCCTGTTCAGTTTGCCTTTCTCCCACTGCCTGCTCCCAGGCCTTCCCTGGTCATGGGAGGGAGTTTAAAGCATCCAGCAATTTCTTTTAATGAGGATAAACAGGCTGGGGGCTCGTCCCCACCCTGCACATGAAACTGTGCCAGATTGGTGTCAGCTGGAGTTCTCGGTTGAAGTAATCTTTGCACACAGAAAAATTCCTTTTGGTAGTAATTTAGATGCTTCTATGTCAGTATTTAAGAGAGGACAGCTAAATGAAAACACCAGGGACCTGGCTAGCCACCCCTGGCTAAGGCATTGAGGAGAGAAGCTGCTTCCAAGTGCTGTCCTGGGAAGCTGAATTAACACCATTTGGGTTCCCCAGAGGCATATTAGACCACACTGTCTCTCTCACTGCTTTTATTTCTAACCCCTAAACAGGGACAGCATTTTTTCTCCTTGTTTTTCCCCAGTGCTCAAGGTTGCAGCAGGATAAGTGCCCAGCACCCTGCCAGTTCTAACTGCTCCTTTTGTTCCCAGGTTAATGCTACCTGGCTGGATGCCGCTGACAGCAATACAATTGCTCCTGTCTCTCTTGCTCACAGCACTGGCAGTTCCAGAAAAATGTCCTAATTTCAGAGAAGGAAATCTGTCTCACTCTTCGTGTTAATGCAGTGGGCTCCATCTGGGGCACAGCTTATGGCATTTTGAGAAAGGAGAATTAAGCCCCACATCCCACGGCATGATCTGGTATGGATTTTAAAGTAGAAGATTTGTTTGGATGCTGGAATTCCTGTCAAGAGCTCCATTTGCTAAATAATGCCCAGACCTCTATCATATAACAGCTCATTCCTCCAATCCTGTTCTTGGCTCTGGATTCAGCCTATCCTTAACTTAATAAATCAGCCTCCCAAATATATCTGATCTTCTGCACTGGGCAGGTCAAGGTCCTATACTGTTCTTTGTGCTTCTCACAGAAGAGGAGAAGCAAGAACCATTTGTTCAATTAACAGTTCTCCCAGCAAGATGTCTCACAAAAATTTGGGAATGAAGCTTGTTTGGATCAAATACAGCCCTTAAACACTAAGCCCATTAGCTGGGCTTTTCCCTCCTCTCCCACCTCCCATCGTGTGCAGAGTGAAGGCAGCCACATGCTCACTTTGCTGGTGGCAACACAGGCACAGGAAAAAGAGGTTGGAAGAGGCTGTAAGGGTTAACAAGAAGCTCTGGCCATCACTCAGTGTAAAACTCAAAAGTCACATCTTTATCCTTTTCCCTGTTATTTTTTTACACAGACAGAGGACTGTGAGCATGAGGGATGTATTAGGAGGGAGCATTCCTACAGATCCTAGAGACAAAGAGCTGTATTAGCAGGACAGCAGCACCACCACGGCATGTCAGCTCAGAGACCAGACAAGCAGCAGCAAGCAAAGTCCACGACTGAGGAAAAGGAGAGAGAGGAAATCCCGTGGTTTTAAATCAGAACAGTCTGCTCCCAAGGTGACAGCAGTCAGCAGATCTTTACAAGGAGGGAATTGAGGAGCAGAGGGGGGCACTGGTGCACTGCAGGTCATGAAATGGTTTGTTACTGGGTGAGGGGTTGAGCCATACTGGGCAGAGCTTGGCTCCTCTTGTGGACATAGAAGCTGTTTGAAAAGCACTCCAGCTGAAAGCATGTGATTTCTTTTTTTTGTGTGAGTCTTTTGCACTGTGGCACCCAGCTGTCCCCATGCCAACAGCCAGCAAAGAACTCCTGATGCTCATCCCTGGTTTCATACACAGTGCCTGATCCAATGTTCCTAAAGATACTGCTGACAGCCCCACTGGAATGAATTTCCCAAATTCCTACTCCAAAAGCCCACAAATAACAGGGGTCTCCTTACCTTTGGGTGTCAGTAATGCACCACCAAGCCCAGGCCCAGCCTCCATACACATATTGCTTCTCATCAGAGCCACAGCAGCCACCTGCAGCACAGCAGAGAGCACAGAGACATCAGGATTACACACATGCACATGCTCTTGGACAGGGAATAACTTACAAGCAGAGGAGTTCCTACTCTTCCTCCTCTCCATGGGCTTCACATGGCAGTTTTCCCAAGGCTACCTTTTTTTGGAATTGTCTTATAAAAGCTGGAAAATAGTATTTGTATAATTCACTATGACCAACAGTAACACACAGAAAGGGACTGTATCTCAAACCAGGGTTTTATTTTAGTTTTAAGCCCTTTTAGCAAACAGAATCAATATAAGTATTTTCAACTGTGATGTTAACTGTTATGGAAAGCCACATAAGAAATCCACCTCCTTTCCCTCACACCACCCTTAAATTCCCACAGAAGCTCTCAAGTCAGCATTGGAAGAGGGAAAAACCCTCCAGCTCCCAAAAAATACCTCCTAGTTCTGGCTTGTGCAAGTAGCACAGTGTCTGATGCTTTGATGGTCCATCTCAGAGTTGGATGTGCCCAAGATTCAGGCAGCCTCCAGAACCCTTCTGACACATTTAAGATTTGATCCTGGTGAAGCTGGAAGATGCTGCGTAGATTTTCATATTTTTGATTTAAGGAATAAGACACCTTCTGCCTTTCAAGAGAGCACCCTGGCAGTGATCAGCCACAGGATTCATGGCTGGGAAGGGAGGAACTTTGCAGCTCCCTGGCTCAGAGCAGGGCTGGGAGCTGCTGACTCTCAGGCTGATTGAGCCAGAATTCCCTCTCTCAGCTGCTCTCCATAATCGCTCTTACTACAGCAATGCCCGAGGGCCTCAGCAAGGCAAGTGCTGTACAAATAGAGCAACAGACAATTCCAGCCCTGCAGGATAGATCTGTGCAGGCAAGACAGAGCCAGGGCAGAGGAAGAGCAGGAACACAGAAAACACAGTGGCTTTTCGGAGAGGAAAGGGAGAAGGATGAAGCCAGCAGCCTTTTCAAGAGAAATGACCAGTATTGTTTACTACTACAGGTCAAACTGAAGAACCAGAAGCAGCACACATCCAGGCCAGTGTGCCTGCAGGGCCCTCCAACCACAGGAGGGACTCTGTCCTCCTTGTTCTCCTCTTCTTGCTCCTTCTCTTCCTCCAATCCCCCAGCATTTAGCCATCTTCTGCCTACTTCCAAACACTGTCTGCTTCCAGACACTGGCCACACACTGCCTGCTTTGCTGGCTTCCATGTAGTGGTTGACAAGCCAGCAGATCTGCCCCATCTACAATCCTTCACTCTTGCATTTCAGTAAGAATTAAACGCAAATGGGAAAAGACTTTACACGCTTTTTCAGATATCCTGTGCTTCACAGCCTAGAGGAATATTCTCCTGTCACCTCTGAGCCAGCCTTCGGATAGCTTTTTCCCATAGCTGGAAGGCTGTTTCAGACAGGCAAGTGTTACAGAAGCTGATGATGATACAATATCCTGCAGTAACCACAATGCCTTTAACATTTCTTGGAGGGCGTCAGCCCGGTTAGCCAGGCCCTTGTTTTCCAAGAACAGGAAGGGAGGTGTTCCTGGCACTCAGGAAAAGCAGCACCACATGGAAAGGTATTTTATTTCCCAGGCTCTATGTGGTCTTTACCAAACCTCTGTTAATTTTTTCTTAATAATATCCTGAGAAAGCTCTGCACCCTAAACCCACCATTGTTACAGGAAAGTGCCTCTCCACACAGATGTTCCTCTTCTTCTGTAGGAAATGCAAGCAAATACCTTATTTAGTATCACACACAAAACGAGCTCCACATTTGCTTCCTGGTGCTACACAACACAGCTGCAGAGCATGGTCTACTGAGCTAGATTATATGTCAAAAACTGTTCAAAGCCTAAAAAAAGCAGAGAAAACTAACACATTAAGGAGGAGTGGGATGCCAGCCAGTTGCTTTCACACATGCTGGACGTCTGAGCGCAGCAGAGCTCCATCCTGGTAAGGCTGAGGAGCTGAGGGCTCATTTTCCATGGCAGTCCTGCCGCCTCTTTCTCAATCCTCAGGCAGCAAGTGAAAAAGGAACCAACAAAGCAAAATCTTTGCAAGGCTAAAGAATAAACCCTCTTGCACAATGAGATTTGGCAGAGAAATTGCCTTTTCCAGCTATAATACGCCCACTGTTCCAGCAGACTGGGTCTCACAGTGGCTTCCACAAACATCCACCGTGCCTCTTCCGGGGCAGTGTGCGGGGCCACAAATGGAGAATTCATAGCCAGGGAGCTGCCAGCCAGCTTGGCCTCTTCCCAATGAAGGGGTCCCATGTTCAAGCAAGAATTCCCAGAGCCAGGAGAAAGCACGTTGTCTGTTTGTTTGGGTTTTTTTTTTAATTATGAAATAAGATTAATCGCTTGGGAGTCGGTAGATAAAAGGAGCTCTCAGCAGATGCAGGAAGTGAGCAAGGAAGAACGTGAGCCTCAATAGTTTTGGGGACACAGGGCTCAAAACATCAAAGCTGGGATGATCTGAGGAAGCTCTGTGTTGTTTGCTCTCCCAGGTAACTCGGGCACTGAGTTACCTCTCTGGCAGGAAGTGGTGAGCATTCAGAAATCAGGTCATGGTAAACAGGCTGCTGAGTGCAGACAGACCAGGAAAAAGCTGATAATTGAAAACAGTTACTGACAAAAGATAATGCAGAGATAGAGGAAGGCAAAAGCATACATAAAGAAAATCACATCCTAAAGCAGGGCCCAGACTGAAGCCAGTGTGTGGTTCTTAGGCCTCGCTGTGTGTATAGATGAGGCTTTGTTCACATGCAGAAACGGTACAAGGTTAACAAAAATTAATTTTAAAAGATACAGGGTTCCGAGTTGAATCCATAAAAGCCTGTGATGGTCACTGCAGCAAATAAAAGCAGATTACACTGGCTATCTTGTTCTGGATGTAAGCTATATGGACACAACTTAATGAATAACAATGCTATAGAGTGAATTTAAAAACATATTTAATAATTCATCTTGTAAACAGCACCTCAGAGAAGACAACAACGAAGCTACACAACAAAATCACTGAGATACTACCGCAAAACTCATTTTGGAAACCAAAAGGAAAGATCTTGAGGCTATTGTCCACCTCCTCCTAACAGACTTTCCGAAGAGTAGTTTGCAAGTCCTGGAGATTTAAGAAGCACATGACAAGGGAAACCTTGAGCCCCACCACGTTCAAAAAGGTGTGGAAGCACCTCCTGAGAAGGGAAGTTCCCAGACGAGCGGTGTAAGGGCCCTTTTGACCCAGCTGAAGCTGCCTGCTCCTTCCCACAAACTCCTGTTTCTTTTGAGGCTGAAGAACTGAAATGACACCCATCAGTGTGAGGGTTCAGGTGGCTCTTGCTGCCCACCACGTCTTTCCTCAAGACATGGCCTCAACTTCCTAGTTCCATTTTCATGCATTAGACTCCTCTCACCTAAACGTAACTTTTACATTTCTCCTTCCTGAATCGCACTGGATTTTGTTAAGCCCATTGGATCAATCTCCAGAGTTTGTTTTGATCCTCATCCAGCTCTTCAAAGCTCTCGAACCCGTTCCCAGCTCAGTCTGCAAATTCAATAAGCACATTCTTGATTCCATTATCCAAGCCAAAACAAGGAACTTACTTGATAAATTCTTTCAGCTGAACACTGAGCTACTGTCAAGTTTCCTGGCAATGGTCTTGCAGGCAAGTTTCATATTAATTTCATAATATCTGAGAAACCAGATCCTTCTTGCACTGTGGACTGCAGGTCTCTTCCAGGAAGGGTTTCAAGAGCCTCAACAAATCCTTATTTCAGGCTTTCAACTTAGAAAAGTAACATGAAAATAACACATGAGCAGTTCTTGAAGGTGTAAGAGGGATGCAGTAACAGGATGGAAGAGCTTAGAGCAGCCTTGGAAGGGTTACATGCCCCTGACAGCTGGCACGCAGCAGCAAATTCCTATACAAAACTAGAATTAACTGCTCGCTCTTATTTTACTTTGAGGAGTCCCAAAGGGTGTTGCACCAAAGTAAAATTTGAGGAACTGGGCTGGAGCATATTTCTCAAGCTGACTTCTGCTCACCTGAGGAGGAATCAGATTACCTGGACATAGCAAATACCTCTACTTGTCTCGTAGGTGTTACAAGCAACACACTTGTCTCAGTAGTCTCCTAGGAGATAAAGTTGGGTTGGCTGGGTTGCACTCCCCTGATTTCTCTCCTCCTTTCACTCCCTAAACTTTTGATGAAGTAGCAGTTTGTTTTGACACAGGAACAGAGAGGGCTGTGACCACTTCCCCAGGTCATGTTTCTTCCAGGTGTTCTCCTCAGAGCTCCTCTGCTGCAGCCCTTGCCAGCCAGAAGGAAAATGCCCTAAATGTAGAAATTTGGGCAACACTGTTTGGGAATTGTTAGATGAACATGGCCACTATAAATACTGATTTCCTTATTGTGACACTGCAGAGATATTATAGTGCTGTATTTCAAAATCAGCAGATCGACCCTTAGCCACAAAAGCTGCATTTAATCAGCTTGTAACCCAAACCCAGCATTTCACAGCCTGTTTGGTTGGTGGGAACATTCAGATGTCAGGATGAACAGGTACTCTGTGTATCTCCCTGAAAATTCCACCAGCTCCAGTTGTGCTCAGAGTGGGCTCAGTGATGTGCCAGGCTCCTGCCAAAGCCTCCTCACACTTTGCACCAAGGGAGTCTCCAAGAAAAGTCAGACCCACAATTTGGGGAGACTCAACGCTCTGTAGGGTATCCTTACAAATCCTGGCCTCCACAATTCACTGATGGATCGATCAGCAGTGCAGTTTCTTAGAAGGAGGTCTATGTTGCTCAGCAGGGGAAGGACAGCAGTGCCAGTGGAGTGCTGAGCTGTGCCTGGGAAGCAGCTTCCCAAATAAGGCTACAATGCTCCACGTTCCCAAGGCATAGCTGGCTGCTTCTTGAGCACTAGAGGAACTCAAGGGTCTCACAAGAAAGTGAAAAGGAAGAACAACCCTCCTCAGAAAAACCCATGTGCCAGGGGAGGCCCAAGGCTAAAGGCTAAGGGGCACAGGCTGAGTAAAGAAAATAAAAAAACCCCTCCCACAAAGTGAAGTCTTTCAAATAACTACTACATGACAATTCAAGACTGCAAGCCAAAAGCATGCCTCTAATAATATTTGGTTTATTTAAATTAATTTAACTAAGATTTATTTAATATTATTTTGGCTTATTGGTAATTATTATTAGTTTCTCCTTCCCCTCTCTCCCTAAATCCAACTTAGTATCACACAAATTAATGCTGGCCCACGAGGTCTTCCGTGCTTTTTCCTGGAGGAACATGGCTTCAGTTCCTGGAATTTCAACGGCTTGTAAGCTACACCCTCTCACTAATGCCCTGGCAGTCGCTCTGCACATGGGCACAGAGGAGCTGCAGGGCCCTGCAGAGCTCCCACTTGGTGCCCTCAAGATTATCTGTAGACTACATTGGGCAGCAGCTGAGGAAAACCAGTCTGGTGGCAGCTCCAAACCCCACTCCAACGGGCAGAACCCAGGGTGATCTCTGCTCCCTTCCTAAAACGCAGCTGCATTTTGAGGAGTGTCCTGGGCTCTCTGCTCCTGGCTGTGGAAAAGCACCACGCCTGGAACTGCAAGCAGATGCCACAAATTCCTGCTGGCTCATCCTGGAAGCTTTGTTTGTTAAACTCCAGAGCTCAACAGAAACAAACCCAAGCTTTGAGACTAAAGGGCGTCCCAGCACACCTGGAGCACAGCTTCCCAATCTTCCCGTGAATGTGGCATTTCACCAAGCAGTGCCAGTTTTGACAGGAGTCCCTTTGGAGGGAAGCAAAGCATCAGCTCTGGATCCCACTGGGAACTGCAGATCAGGAAAACTGCAAGGAATACTGCAGCTGCTGGGTGGGATTTGTAACTCTGTAGAAACCACCACCAGAGTGGGCATATTTGTTTGCAGAACTGCAGCCTGCTCTTGGCATCTCCTCAGGAATTCCCGTAACAGGTCTGCCATCCAAGAGAGATGTACTGATAACAGATCAGCCAGAGCTTGCCAGAGGCTTTGGCTCCAAAACCACAATAACATAGTTGCAAAGCGTGGCAGAGCTGCGACTGGAGGCACATCCCTGACGTTCACATGCATTTTCTACCAGTGCTCATTACCTTGCAGCTGGCCTCAGTCTGTCACTGAGTGAAGCCCCCAGCCCTCGCATCACCTAACAATAATTAATTCACCTAACAATAATGAATTAATAATAATCCTGTCCTCACAAAGCTTGGTCCGTGCCAAAGTGAAGCCTGGATACTCAGCAGCATTGAAGCAGCTACAGGTTGAATCAGACATGGGAGATTTCACTGCTGGTTTGTTTAATCCCAACTTCAGTCACCTGTCAGCTGCTTTGTGACATTCCACATGTTCAGAGGACATCACCTGCATGCAGTGCCAGCACCACTGAGAGTCCAGGTGATGTGCTGGTGAGGGAGGAAGCTGCAGCAGGATGTGATGGATGAAGATGGGCACTGCAGGAAGAAGCCTGCAGCGCTCTGCCCCAGGGGGATGCTCACACCCAGCTCCCCTTCCCTGGCAAATCCAACCTGTTCCTGGGAATAGGACGGCTTCCCGGCAATCCCAGCCAAAGCCTGTTGGCGGGGGCACAGAGCTTTGCTGGTGCCATTGCCTGACATCACCTGAAATCAGCAGCATCCGAGGTGTTGCTGCTGTCGCCGGACCTCGCCCACCGCTCTGCGCTGCCGGGACCCCGCCCCGGAGCCTCAGCTCCATTACAGCATCTCCCATCTCCTCCCTGGCTATTCCCAAATCACTCAGGGCCCTCCTATGACAGGAATCCTTCCTAGGATCCCTTGGAGTGCCCTCAAAGCCAGGACCCCTCAATTCC
>VZSR01002145.1:4065663-4102406 GCA_013398615.1 Brachypodius melanocephalos | reverse complement strand
CGCCATCTTGGGGAGGTCGGTGCCACACCCCAGGGGCGGGCCCGGGCTCTGGACGCCGCCATGTTGGGCGCCGCGTGAGCGGGTAACATGGGGGGCGTGCGCATGCGCGGTGTGCGCGGATGTGCAAGGGAGGGACGTGAGTGTGCAAGGGACTGCGTGTGACACTGCACGCGTGTACAGGGCAGGGCGTGTGTGTGTGGCACTGCACGTGTGTGCAAGGCAGGGCGTGTCCTGCAGTGTGTGTGTGTGTGTACAACTCTCCACACCCACACCGTGCACACACACACATCCCCTTGCACTCTCATTCACTGTCGCCCTCCCAGCCCTGCTGCACGTGCAGGGCGTGGCAGGTGTGCAAGGGCCGGTGCCCCTCACTCACCCCCGTTCCACAACCACACAGGACCGACCCCCCGGGCTCTCCACATCACCACCATCACCTTTATTGTGCAGTGGTAGCAGCAGGGCCCTCCCGATGTCCTTCCCGGTGTCCCTCCTGGTGTCCCCCCACCGCCCCCAGCCCCACCAGGCGCTCGCTGCCCTCCCAGAGTGCCCGTGCCAGGCGATCATCGCGCCCCGCTGGCCATGGCAGCCGGGGGCCGCAGTCGGTGAAGTAGCGGCCGCTGAGGGGCTCGAGGCCATCCTGCGTGGCACAGTCCAGCACCACCTGAGCGCCCTCGGACGCGTCCAGGAACAGCAGCCAGGCCAGCGGCAGCAGCAGCGGCTTCAGCCACAGCGGCGCGTACCGGAACAATGAAGTGTTGACGAAGCCTGTGGGAGATCGGCATGTGTGGGGTGGGTGTCCCCCGTGGAGTGTCCCTCTGTGTGTCCCAGTAGATGGGCACGTAAGGGAGATGGCCAGGGTGGCCTTGGCATGGGCAGCACAGCTGTGGTTGTCCCCACGCTTGTCCGGGGTGTGCCCCATGAGAGGACAGGTGCAAAGGGAGATGCCATGCGAAGGGACACATGGAAAAGGACACATTGCGCAAAGAGATACCTTGTGTAAAGGGACGCTGTAAAAGCAACACACTGTATCAAGGGGACGAGGTACAAAGGGACATGCCAAGATAAGGGACACACCATGAAAAGAGACGCTGTGCATAGGGGCACATGCAAAGGGACACACCACATAAAGGGACACATGCAAAGGACCACACCATGCAAGGGAAAGATGCTCCCCGTGCAGGAATTCCCTGTGAAAAGGCTGCAAGGCAAGAGACCGCCCTCCACAGAGTGACACCCAGGACACAAAGGTGTGCAGGTCAGCCACCAAGGGTGAGCTGGCTCCTACCTGGGTGCACGGCATAGCAGGTGACCTGCGTGCCCTGCTCACGGGTGGCCAGCTCACGGGCGTGCAGCACGTTGGCCAATTTGCTGTCACAGTAGTCCTGGAAGGCGGAGAACAGCCCCGAGGGCGGCCGGCCCAGGGCCTCGGGGCGCAGGCGGCCGGCGCAGTGGGCACTGGAGGCCACGATGACCACCCGGCTGGGAGCGCAGCTCCGCAGCCGCTCCAGCAGCAGCTGGGTCAGCAGGAAATGGCCCAGGTGGTTCACCTGGAAGGGGAGGCTGAAGCCATCCTCTGTCGTGCCCCCGGCGCTCACCCCTGCGGAGTGAGGAGGCAGTGACAGTTTATGGTGGTGTCCCGGGGGTGCAGAGGGGATTTGGGGTCCCAGTACTCACCTGCGTTGTTGATGAGAAGGTGCAGCTGGGGCTCCTGGCGCAGGAATGTGCTGGCAAAGGCTCTCACTGAGCGCAGGCTGGCCAAGTCCAGATGCATGAACAGCACCTGGTTGTTCCCTGTCTCCTGTAGGCACAGCGGGGACTGGGGCAAGGCCAGGGGACCAGCCCGGGGGTGTGCCCTGCCCTGGGTGGGGGCTGGAGACAGCCAGGGGCAGGGAGATGTTCTGGGGACTTGATCTGGCCTAAGCGCTACAATATGCTGGGACACCCCAGCATGGGAGGCTGCAGGCAGCCCCGTGGTACAGTGTGCCCCACTTCGGAGTATCTCGGGGTACCTGGGGATGCCCTATGGGGGTGTCTGAGGGGTTGTTCCTGGAGTGTGCCATGGGATACCTGGATGTACCCACGGGGGTGTTTTGGGGGTTAATCATGTGATGCTTAGAGATGTCCTTGTTGTGTGTCTTGGGGAGGTCTTTATGGGCTTCTGAGGGGATGCCATGGCAGTATCCTCAGGGTGCCCATGGAGGTGTCTGCTGGGGATGTTCATGTGATATCCAAGGATGTCCCACACTGGGGGTATCCCGGGATTATCCTGAAGTAGCCTATTGGGTGCCAGGGTTGCCCTGGGGCTGCCATAGAGGGTTCGGGGATGTCCATGGGTGGGAATACCGGAGGTTCCCCCGGGGTGCCGATGCCGGCGCTCACCCTGCGGATGCGGCTGGCGGCGGCCTCTCCCCGCCGGGCGCTGCGGGTCGCCAGGATAACGCGGGCCCCGCACCGGGCCAGCTCCAGCGCCGTGGCCGCGCCGATGCCGCTGCTTCCCCCTGCGGAGCGGAGCGAGGGGGTGAGGAGGGGCAAAGGCCACACCGGGGCCCGTCCCGGTTCCCTGGCGGTCGCTGCCGGCGCTCACCGGTGACGATGGCGGTGCGGCCGCGCAGGTCGGGGCGGGCGCGGGGCCGCGGGGCGCTGCGCAGCCCGTACCGGAGGAGCGTGTACACCGCCACCAGCAGCCCCACGCACAGCAGCGCCCACCCCATCCCGCCGCCGCCGTTCCGGGCAGCCCCGGCTCGCCCCGAGCCCGCCCCGCCGCGCTGGAGCCGCCCCGCCCCGCCCCTGCCTCCCCGCCCCGGCGGGACGGGCGGACGGGGCAAAGTCTGCGCGGCTCCAGGCGACCGGAGAGCTGGATTAGTGGCGCTGGTGGGAGCAGAGATAGAGAGGGTGAGTACGGGCTGCCTCCCGATCAATACCTCGAGAGAGCGGTCCTGCCCCGAGCGGTGGGAGATCACAGAATCTCGGGATGATGCTGGTGGGAAGGGAGCATCGGAGGTCATTTAGTCCAAGCCCTTCTACTCAAGCAGCATCCTCTAGAGCACTGAGAACTGTGCCTGGATAGCTGAGTATCTCCACGGACAGGCAATCTGCCACTTTTGTGGCAGCCTGTTCCAATGCATCTTCCTCATGTTCAAGTGTGATTTCTCTTGCTCCTGTTTCTGCCCTTGCCTCTTCTTTTATTGCTCAGCACCCCTGAGAAGAGCCTGGATCCATCCCATCCAGACACATCCCCTTCACATCAATGGATTTGAGAGCAAGATCTTCTCAGTCTGGTCCTCTGCAGGCTAAACAGCACAGCTTCCTCAGCTTTCCCTCATAAATGAGGTGTGCCAGTCCCCTGATCTTCCAGGACATTTTCAGGCGATGTCACTCCTATCCTGAGGGGCCCAGAACTGGATGTGCCCCATCCCTGGAAACATTTGAGGTGAGGTTGGGCCACATTGAGTTGAAGATGTCCCAGCTCATTGCAGAGGCTGAACTTGATGACCTTTAAGTGTGTCTCCTATCTCAACCAATTCCATGATTCAATCACCTTCCAGTCCTCACCCTCTTCCCACCAGCATCCTCCCACAGCCCAGGCAGGACACCAGGGTCCTTCCATCCCACCCCAGCCTTGACTCCCAGCTCAGGCTCCTCTGCGTCAGACACTCTGGGGAAGATCCAGGTTGTGGTGACACGAGTGAAGACAGACAATCGAGAAAACAGAATGTGAAGTATTTTTTTTTTATATACAGAATACAGGAAAGTTTCTGTAAAGTCTAAAACGTTACAATTACTATGTACAGTGGAACTAGCTGTTCTGCTGCGGGGAGGTGGCAGAGAAACAAAAGAGACAGACAGGTTACGACAAAGGATCTGCTACAATAGACAATTTGAGGAACGTCATACCACATGTAGCACTGTACACAGCTTTAAAACATTGAAAAATGCCATCACTGATGTATTTACACAGAATCCAACACTTTTCCTTATTTGAAATAAAAAATAGGATGGACACCAGGAAAAGAACTCATTTCTCACTGCCCATAATACACAGTAGCTACTTGTAGTGCAACCATAGCAGGGAGGGATGGGAAAAATAACTGTGGGAAGAAGAGCGCTTCTTTACATTAAATAAAACAATGATATTGTATAGATTTGCTGTATGAAAACTGTATTTCTCTTTTAATATAAAACTATTGTCACTGGCACAAAATAGAACAAGTTTCTGATTATTTTACAACTGCATGGGAACTATCTGTCAGAGAGAGTCCTCGAGTCAGACAGCGGTCACCCCTCGCTCTGACACGTCCTGCTCTCACTGCAGTTTTCCTTTTAAAATGAAATGTATAGTACAAATATATGTGCAAATGCCCCTAAAACTTGAGCAAAAAAGAAAAATTAAAAAAAGTTAAACGTTCTTCATTTCATGCAAACGGCGTGTGAACAGTCTCTGGGCCGACACAGAAAAATCCCACCTCGGTTTGTACATTTTTGCATTGTAAAGAGTCTGAGGGCGTTTTCCTTACTCCAAAAAAGCTCTCTTCCTAAAAATCCCTAGGGAACTGAGTTGGACCGCAGCACGGGCACCTGGTGGGGTTTCAGAGAAAGCTTCTCCTCCAAGTCCATATCTTGTACTAAGGCAGCGTCCCCCTTGGGCTGTTTGGTCGCAAATTCGGTGATGCTGAAAACGAACTGCAGGCAGCCCAGCTTGATGTAACTGCCGTGGTGGAGCAGGGCCGTGCCCTCCCAGCCAGCCCCGCTGCCCCCGATCAAACTGGAGCTGCTGGCTTTGCAGTTACAGGGTTTCCGATGCTGCCCTTGTGCCTGTGAATTCATCACAGCAGCTTCTTCATGCGCCTCTTCTTCCTGTTTTCTGCTTTTATGTCGTTCTGGAAAAGAATCAAAAAACTGGTAAGGTTTGGGCAGGTCAGCAGCAGCTTGTTTTTCATCAACAGGGGTTACTGCTGAGGTGCCCCATGGGTAAGAGCCTCCAGCCATGAGGGATTTCAGTCTTCAGTGAGCAGCTGATCAAAGGGAAATGGGAATCTCCTCACAGCCCTGGAGAGGTTGAGGCATTTACAGATCTATTTTGGCAGCCCAAAAAGAGGAAGCTGATCAGGTGGAGAGCAGGAGTGAGATGTGCAGGGACAGAATGCCTGCAGCACAGCTCGGATCTTCCCACAGCCCAGGAAGGGAGGACATGCATGGGGCAGTGTCTCAAGCCTGCTCCAAAGTGGCTGCTCATCGGGACTTGGAGCTTGGTAACTCCTGCACTGGAGGCTGGAGTAGGGTTTAGGTCAGAGCACAGAGCTCCCCAGGCTGCAGAGGAAGGTGTTGTGTAACCCCAGCTGAGGGCTGTGGCAAGGCTCCCCTTTCTGCAAGGGGTGCACCAGCCTGTACAGAACAAGCGGCACCAACAAGGAATTGGTTTCCACCTGCTCCTGCCCCCTCTCAATCAACTCCCTGTGGTGGTGGTACAACACTCACTTATCACACTCTGCACTTTGGCAACAATACTGCTGGGAGGAGTGGGTGTCATCTTCTCCGAGAAGTCACATGAATACAGAACATTGTCCACGGTCGTCCCATGCTCACTGTAGTTCAACAGCTCGTAATGCTTTGTATTCTGAAAAGAAAGGGAAGAGGAGGGAATCAAGACACAAAGTCATAGAATGGTTTGGGTTGGAAGGGACTTTAAAGACCATCTTGTTTCACCCCCATGCCATGGTCAGGGACATCTTCCACTAGACCAGGTTGCTCCAAGCCCCATCCAACCTGGCCTTGAACACTGGTTGGGGCATCCACAGCTTCTCAGTGCAACCTGTGCCAGGGCCTCACCATCCTCACAGGGAAGCATTTCTTCCTAATATCCAATCTAACCTCACCCTCTGTCAGTCAGAAGTGCTTCTGCCCATACACATCTCTTTGGAGCATTGAAACCCCTTCTCCTTGTTGCCACTGGTGGTCAAATAAGATCTGGTAAATATCCTCCAGCTTCAGAGATCACCAATCTGATCCCCCTGCTCAAAGAACAACCAGTCTTCCTGCAGGAGCTGCTTTCTGGCAGAGAAGGAGGGCCAGAGGGAAACGGTTTTACCTACTGCACTTGAACCAACACATCTGTTGGAAACAGGATATTCAAGCTGATGCTCACAAAAGCGAGCATTTTACAAGTGCAACTGGCACCATGCAAACTTGGCCCAAGACCTGTGCCTAGCAGGAAGAGATGAGCTTTGGAAAGCAGGCACAAGATGGCAAGAGGGTTGCCACGTGCTGCAGCAGCCTCAGGACAGAGGCAGTCTGGGATTTGCAGGCCTTGTGCAGACGCTGAAATGCCAGCAGACATTACCCTGACACGCAGCGTTACACAAGCGGCGCCACGCTCAGCTGAGCTTTGTGGAGGATGTTGACAGAGCAGAGAAGATTTCAGGTTAGCTCACAGAAATCATCTGAGAGCTCAAGACCTCATCCCTCAGGGACTAAAAGGCTTTAATCAAGATACAAAAACTCCACATGCACATGGGAGTAGGTTTTGAAGTAACCTGCTAGATTGCAGAAGGAGAATCTGCAGAGAGAGCTCCAGGAAGGGGAATTCTCCCTCTCCACAGTGACCACAGGCATGGAAGACCTGCTAGAGGGTCAAAGGTCAGTGCCTGGAGCCTGATTTATGACTGACCACTGTGAGGAGATGCTTCCACACAGATTTACAGTCAGGATCCCATTACTGAGTGTGTTTGGTAGCTTGCAGGGCACTGGAGGAATGGCTAAAGCTGGCTGTAGGTTAATCTTGGATCCTGCTCCATAGCTGGTTAACAAATGGTGATACAAAAGACTTGATCTTGCTTCAAAGACTGTTTCCATGCTAAGAGACATCTCCAGTAGAGCTGTTACTGGCAGGCCTGCAGGTCTGTTTACTTCAAGAACAAACTAATCTCTGGGCTGTAGCTAAGTAGAAACTGTAGGTTTCTGTTTATGCTCCAAGTTTAACTGAAGTTTTAGCTAAATAAATAATTTATAGAGAACTGCAGACACTATGAATGCTTTGCTCCCCCATTAGACTTGAAAACAAGGGACTCAGAGCAGTTCCCTGGTTTGTTCCAGATGAGGTTCGACGTTGACACAAAGTTTAGCTTTTATTAACAACACATCCAGATCAAAAAGTATCAGACCGTGTCTATGTCCTTTTCTTTCCCTAGACACCAGCAGTGACAGTGCTGACTTGTGGCCAGTCCTTGCCCACAGGCAGTCAAGAGAAATCGTGCTGGCAGAGCTCTGTGCTTCAGAAAAGAGTTTGACAGAAAATGCTGACATAGCCTCCACTGGAATAAAACCTGGCTCTTACTTTGTAGTCCACAAAAGGAGCACCACACAAAGACAACCTGCTGCCTGCATCTCCAGCTCCCACTGCCATGCACACCACAAATTAAAAAAAAAAAAAAAAAAGAAAAACAAGAAAAACAAAAAAACCCAACAAAACACTCAGGCACTCACCTCATCATAGAATATGCAGGCATGTTTGCCAGACACATAGTTACAGTGACCATAGCTTGTAAGGCACACATCCATATCAGCTCCTGTCATGGGGGAGGACAAAACAGGCTCAGTTCATATTGGAAAAAAACCAAACTGTCAGGCAGCAGAGAACAACAGACAGAATTAAACTTCAATTAGCAAAACAACAGGGGAGCAACTGCTTTTGTCCTGCTCCCAGGACTGCATGAATAATGCTTCGATAAGCCACCAACAAAGTTTCAGTGGGGGAAGGGAGCCGGCAGCTCCACAAAGGTTGTAGAGTATTTCACTGCTCCTGGATCTACCCAGAGCACCAGAAGAATCTAAGCAACAAGAAACAAAACCTGCGAGCAAACCATAACTCTCCATCAGTCAGGCATTAAAACTCCAAGACAGCTGTTCTAGCTATGACAGCAGGTGACAGAGCTGCCACCCACACAGATTCAGGCAGATGGGGGATTTCCACGCTTCTTGGTAGTGCAGAATCCCAGCACAAGTGGCCACAGTGAATCTGTTTCCTTCGACACCCACTTGGCAAACACCTTAGGGAGGGTTCAGGGAGAACCACCCTGATTCTGAAAGGTCAGGACAGGAAAAAGCTACTCACCTGTCCCAATGTAGAGGGTTCGATAGCACATATTGACTGCACCCCCCAAGCCCATCAGAGGATAGAACACCGCCCGGGCTTGCACTTCCTTTCTTTGCGCTGCAAGATAAAAAGAAATTACTTGAACAATGTTATCAGCTGGGAAAGCTGCTTGACCCCAGTGTCCCCAGCTCAGAAAGCACAGGCCCTAAGGAGGATGCTGTCAGCTTTGGCCTAAGCACCAGTTCCCAACCCTCTAGGAATGTTTGTGCATTAAACCTCTTTTTGGCAGTCAGAGAAATTTGCTTTCCCATAACCCACACAAGCCATGCAAATGGGGAGCATTAACACGGAGTGTGCACAATGAAGCCACGCTGAGGAACACACAAGCCTTCTACCACTGGCTTCTTTCTTAGTCTCTTCTACTCTGGGTAATCAAAGAGCTCAGTCTTTGCTCTCAAAGTGCCACTTAAAAAGAATTGGTGCTGGTGAATTCACCAACTAAACAGCCGTGATTTCTAGTGAAGCTGCAGGAAAAACTCCTGGGCTGAATGGGGCTTGGCAGGGACAAACCCAGCTCCCAAGACAGGGTGATTAACTGAGTGGACTCTTTTACCCTCAGGTCAGTCCCTATGGCACACTTGACAATGGGCTGAGCCTCCAGAGCAGCTTCAAGTTCAAATCACACACTCACATGCCCATGTTCACTGGACAGAAAATCTTCTGTGGAACAGCTATTGAACTCCATTGGGCCACACAGGCCTAGCCAGGATTTCAACACTCTCTTTTGGAGGAAATCCCCTTATACACTGAGTTTAAGCCTCTCCTGATACCACATCTGCAGGACAGTGTTACACCAAGGGGGTGAAATCAAAGAACAGAATATGAGGATTGTGAAAGAATAGTGGCCAGACCAAATGGCATCACAGGTTCCACCTCTGCCTGGCTGCCCTGCATGAATCCTTTCAGCTGCTTGGCTCTGCAGGGCTCACTAAAGGTTTTGGATCTAACATTTCATCAGCAATGCTAAGCAGCCAGTTGGATGCATCACTCCTGCCCAAAAAGGGTGATGGGTTAAGACAGCACCAATCTGCCTTGAGAAAGGTAGACTGCTGAAGAATTCCAGCCCAGGAAGGCAGCTCATACCACAGCCTGCTGCTGTGTCCTGCAGCAGCCATCACAAGAAGACTGACAAAGCATTTAGGGAATGCTGTGATGCTAAAGCAGGCAAGCACAGAGCTTCAGAAAAAGATTACTGACTGACTTCCAAAGATCTTATCTGGGATATTTATCCCCAGGCCTAGCAGAGGCAGAGCAGAGAACTGCTTCCACAGCAAGGCTGTCCAGTTAGTGCTTGAAAGCAGATTAAACTGACTGGCTGCATGCAGAGGAACACGAAGCCACGTTCACCCTGCAGCTTTAGGTGATACCAGTAGTAATAAACAAAGCCAAACTCGGGAATCTGGAGATTTCCAAGAAAACTCAAGCTGTTTTCCATTACTGGCATTAGTCATATGTAGTGGTTTCAGCTTGACAGTGACATTCTGAACAGGCAATGACAATGTCACACAAATATTCTGTGCTCCAGTTCCTCCTGTTCTTGTGCTTGTATCAAAAGCAACTCCTCCAGAAAGAGCAGGAATTCACAGATTTCTCTTGCCCATCTCAAAGGTAAAAGTGCAAAGAAAAGCCACCAAGCACCTGAGATGAACTTTCCCATCTCTTGCTAATTTTAAGATGAATAATACACAACTTCACTAAACATTTCCAGCAGAAAACCAGAAGATACTAAAAATATTCACATTGCTCAAATTTGTAAATAATTAAGTAGAGGATCCTGATGGAGTTTCTGGTCAGTGGATATCCAGAGCAGGGGGATGAGAAGAAAGAAAAATGAAAGGCAGCATCAGATACCAGAAGAAGAGGGAAATCTCCTTCAAGGAATAGACAAAGGAGTGGAAAATCTGTGGCTCAACATAACCCAGCTATTCTAGGGCTGCTCTTACCTTCAATGTGGTTTCCCACAGGAGATTGCTGATGGGAATTGACACTGCTTGCTAGAGACTGAGCTTTGGGAGGAAAGAGCTGATGTATTCTCTGCAAGGCCAGAAACTTGATCAGCTGCTCATCCAGCATATTTATCTCAATCTCTGTTAATAAACAAAAAGCAATTAGTAAGTTATTCAGGGAAAGAGTGCAATCTGAGCTGCAGTGGATTTAACTGTCCCACTTTCAAAGCTGCTGTTTGCTTCAACAGCAAAGACTTGACCAACTCTGCAATACCAAGACTCTTACACATAGGTGAGCTATTATTTCACATCACCTCCTGTGAGCAGAGTGTGAAGACAGTGCCAGCCACGGCTGGAGAGCTACGACTGAGGCAACAATTGGAATTTTGGGGGAACGAGGGTTGATAAAAGCTGGAAATCTGCTGTTTTGGCTCAGAATCAACAGGTCAGTAGAGATGGCCATGGACAGCATGTTGGGTCCTTCCTCTGAAGCTCCGCTACCTGGTTAGAAAGTCCAGCCCTGCATCACAGAGAACTGTAACCCCCTTTGAAGCTGCTGCAGGCTCATGCTTGAGTCACATGTCCATAGCAGGGTAAATTAAAGCAAACAGGGCAATTCAGACAATATTATTAATGAGCTTTAGAGCAGATCTTCCGATAACCCTGAAGTGTTTATATTTGTAAAGTCTTACAGAGGTCTGCTTTCTTGCAGCAAGGAGGCTGTGTAACCTCTTCTTCCAAGAGCTTTCTCCACATCAACAACAGTTAAAATGGAAAGGAGAGGAGGAAGAGCTTTAAGAGCCTTTCCCAATAGCAGAGAGGGTGAGCTGGGCAGCTGGGGTTCACCCAAGAAAAGAGGGTCACACTGGCAATGCCAGAAGGGCTGTTCTTCACATTTCAGATGTAGGAGTCATCTCTGGCAACAGCCTGGCTGTGCTACTGACGATTGCTGCTCAGCAATCTCCTCCTGAAGGCACTGCTAACATTTGCCATCTCTTGCCAAGTGCAACAAAAGGAAATAAAAACCAGGCCAGTCTATGAGACTGACAGAAGCAGAAATAAATTATAAAATTAACAGATCCACTGGAGCATCACCACTCAGGTGACTGCTCTACTACAAGATCTATTGCTGCTGGACTTTACATCCGCCAGGAGCAGCTCTGGATTGCAGCTAGCACCACAACATGGCAGAGCTGCAGGTTTCTGCATGTGAATTCCACCTGGAAAGCAGCCCAGCTGTGATTCTTGTCCAGAAAAGCTTCAGGCAGAAACACTTCATTGGCCTTGCTGCCTTGGCAACACTAGGAGCAGGGAAGCATGTGACACATTTAAGGTAATGTACACCCAGCCCCTCCCTCACCTGACTGCAACCCTTCTTTATCTCTGGAACTTTTCCTCAAGCAGAGATGGAATGCTTCAGGGAAGCAAACACACAGAACTAGCAGAGACTGATGATGAATTAAACACTCACCCCCGTCCATAAATGCTTTCAGGGAACTGGTGAAGTCCAACATAGCTGCAGAGTTTGAAGTGAGTGATGAGGGTAGAGTTAAAGCGCTTCCTATGGATAAGGTGCTGGGACTGACCTTACCATCTACAGAGAGAGGTGATGGAGAGAAGAGATGTCACTGTGACGTTCACCAGACATGCACCCAGCCCTAAGGCTGCCCTTGGCTGCCAAACTGCTCCAAATGACTCATTTTGCTCATAGTCATGCTTTGAAAAAGGCCTGAATTAGAGGCCAGGAGCTTTCTACTGCTCACAGAAAGGCTTCTGTGTGCCTCCAACACAGAGCCAAACGTGGCTTCTGCCTCATCTCCAGCTGCTGGAGGAATTCTTGACCTACACATTTAATCTCCTGCTCCCTGTGGTGACACTGGAAAGATGAGCACCAACTCCCCAGGAGCTTGAAGAATTTATTAAACCTAAGAGACATTTGCCAAGTAGCTTGTCTAGGTTTTAACATGAATAAAAAAGTACAACTGCCCTGGTTTTATTTCTACACTGTTATAAAGTATGGAGTGCACATCATTGTCCAGAAGGAATGTGACAGTCATAAGCAGATTTTATTATTTACAAAATAAAATCCTCCTGCTTTGGAAGAGGCAAATGCCAGGAAACAAAATTTCTGTAATGTGTTGTCAATACTAGATCTTCTTGAGCTGGATTTCTTATAACTACTGAAATTTATGGCAAAAAAAGCCACGAGCAATTTGCATTTTTGTACTCGGCAGCAAAATTTGCACACCACAATTTTTGTTATAAATATATATATATATATTCATCGTGTTAGATGGAAAATTTAAATGTTTACACTTTTCCCAAGAGACACTGTAGCAAGGAACGATTTTGTAGAACACAAGCTGTGCACCAGAGGCAATTATTTAACATCTTAAGTAACTGCAAAATTATGTAGGGTTTGCTATGCTCTTCAAACCACAAGCAAGAAGTTTTCTATAATACGGTCTCATTTCCTCCACCAGAACTTCTCCCAGCCTTGCATTTCTAAGCAGGGCATGGTCAAATCAGCAGCCTCAGAGTAACCAAGTTTATTCAGGAGGAGGCCAAGTGCCCTGGGGATTGCTTCCAAAGGCGAGGCAAAGCTTAGAAGTTACTCATTGAGGAATTTTAGAAAGGATTATAAAAAGATGTTCCTCTGTTGCTTTACAACCACCGGACCTGAGCCACTCCATGCAAGCCTGACACTGAGCAAGTTGGAACTGCATGAGGAGTGACACACAGCTTTGTTATGTGCTTTTCAGTGACTGCGCCCACCCAATCTGTATAAAATGTTTGCTGGTTTGAGTCTTGAGCTGGTGCGAGGAGAGGGAAAAGAAAGAGAATGCCCTATGTGAAAGTTTATTCTAGCAAAGTTTAAGCTGAGGGCAGTTACTCCAACGTTTATCAACATCTTTGACTTTATGTTTCTACACTAAAAATGGTTATATACACTTTATTATATACTTGGCTATTATTTAGCAAGTTTTTTGGGTACAACTCAGGATCCCTGGCATATCCAAGTCTGTAACTACCCTGTGTCAGACCAACAGATCCTAAGCAGACTACAGCTTCCCAAGCCCACATTTCTCCAACATCAAGGCTGTGCAGCTGAAGACTCCAACAACACCTGCAGCAGGGGACACAACCACTGCCTGAACAGTTACTCTGGATTAGATCCCAGAGAGCTGCTCTTGTGAGAAGGATTGACTACCTTGCAATCCAAATGGCCATTTGAAACAAACCAGTGGTTTTACAGCAGCGCTGGGGTTTTAAAGCAGCAGCTGTTGAAACAGCGAGGCAGCAGCCAAGTGATATAAAACCACTGTTGCTTTCAAGAATTCAACTGACCTACTATCCTGCTTGTCAGGACAGAGTTCCCTCCTCAAATACAGGCAGCCAGCAAAAATACATCCCATGTCTCCCATAAAGGGACCTAAGACAGAGGAGGACCTGAGAAACTTCAGCTGGCTCTCCACAGAAACCCTGATTCCCAGTCAAACAAGGGCACACTGCTACAGCCTGGAGGTTTTGAATGAGGTTTAGCCTGAGCTTTTCTCAGCCCCAGGGCCAAGGGCAGCGGCTCAGCACGTACCTGAAGGTGGTGCTGGTGAACAGAATCTGTTTGTGGACCCAACAGCTGAGATGCCATCTCCTGCAGCCTGGGGAGGGGTGAGAGCTCGGGTGGCACTGAGCGGGGAGCCCCCGGCCCGCAGCTCTGCTGTCAGCGGCGGCCCGATCTGCGTCTGCACATTCTTCCTTTGCAAAGTGCTGGTGGTCTCCAGGCTGGCACAGGAGCTCGATATGGACGTAGGCAAACTCGTGACCGGTGCAGATCCCCTTTGTGCACAAGAAACGGGTCCTGCTACGTTCTCAGTTTTGACAATGGTTCCAATGGTGTGATTCAGAAGTCCGCAACTCGCTGGGGGCGTGAGGGGCCGAGGCCACGTTTGCCGATGAGACAAAACAGGTATTGTGTTCCCAGACCCCACGAGCCTCTGGGAGTCAGTCAACTGTGCTGAGGATTCGGATGAAACGCCATAGAAATGAGGCCCGTTCACTTTAATGTCAGAGCCTGTGGGCCCATTCGAAGTCCCGCAAGAAGACGCCTTCTTGGATTTATCTATACAAGAGCTGCAGTTAACATCTTCTTGTGACAAAGTCTGCTGGGATTGCGAGGAGCTCAAGGAATTCTGGGTGGTAATCCCTGAGGTGCAGGATGACATGGAATAGAGGGAAGGTGTGGGTGCCTTGTCAGCTGCCTGGTAAGGGTTGGCGAGTGAGCCATCTGCCACAATAACAGGCTTAATATCAGCCTTCTCTGTTTGTTCAGAGTCCCAAAGCGAAGTCATCTGCTTAGCAGATAAATGTTTCAATATGCTGCACTGGAGCGCAACAACACTACAGAGCCACTGGAAGGAAGAAAGAAGTGCAGGTTAGCTCTGGAGGCAGCAGTGCTCCAAACCTCTACAGTTGCTCCATCATTCACCCAGCCTGAGAAAATCCAGCTGCTGACTGCTCAGATGCAGTGTGGAACTACAGCATCTGTTCTGGAGCTCATCTACAATTAGGAGAAAATTTTGTCCAGAGGTACAAAGGTGCAACCAAAATTATGTACTGTTTACCTCCATGCTGGAGATAGGACAGAAAGGGGCTGAGGAAAAGGCAAAAAGGAGGGAAAAGGCAGCGCTTCCTCATGTCCAAACTCCTCCTTCTCTTCATTTGTTAAACGCTGCAACTCTTGAGCCTCAGGTTACAAACATACCTTTCACTAATTTGGGCTTCTAGACAAACACAATCCTCTAACTTATTCTATGGCATGTTGGAAAGAAATGCTGTTCTACCTCAGGTATAAGGAGTAGAAAGCTGGGGTGGAGAGCACTTCCCTTCTACACAAAGTGGAGGAAGACTAAAAGATTTATTTTAAGCTCCGTGGTGGATGTGCACCTGCCACGTGAAAGAACCCTGTCTGGACTAAAAAAAAGACTTGATTTCTCCATTGATTGCAACTTAACATGCCCTTACACTGTGGAATCTGGCCAGAAGTTTCATACAAGATATAAACACTCATTTGACCTTGATTTACATGTCCAATTCCATCCACAATAAAAAGCGACCCAGAAATAGGATGTTAACTTATAAATAAACGTGTCAGAGAGCAGCCTTATATAATCAAAGTGCAAAGTATTTCCCCTCAGCCACGAAATAAAGATGACATCTAGACAGAAGGCCCTCGACTCCACTCTTAAGGCCAGAGGACTATTGCACCACTTCCCTGAAGTGTCAAATGAGGAATTTTACATCTCACCTGGAAAGTCAAAGTGAAGTTCTAATGGGCAAGGGTGTCAGAGACCAGACAAGCTATCACCACACATGAGCTTGAGATTGGTTTCCTAGACAACTGCTCCATCATGATTGAAATGGAAAAGGATCTTTGTACCAAAGCAACTACACACACAGAGTCCAAGCATTTGACTTCATTTACCTCCTGTTGTTCTGTCTGGCTGGCTAAGTGCTCAGTGTTCAAAAGGTGCTTCTGCAAGGGCTCCTCAGGGATCCCGTTACAGATCAGCTCGCCATCTCTAATTGCTGCAGGCGTGAGTAACGGGGGTGGAAGCCGGTATTGGGACTTTATAGCATCAGGAACCTATATTGTGTAGAAAGAAGATCACACATGAGAACAATTACTCAAGAATGACTAGTTAAACCAAGTGCCTGATCAGCACTAAACTTTGCATTTGCTGCTTTCTCACCCAAAGGAACCCTGCAGATACATTAGAAGTACCAAGGACTGAGCGCTTTAAATTGATGTAGCCATGCTGAAATTAATAGGTTTTATTCCCTTAGGTCAGGCATGACTTTAGTACAACATGGTGGCTACAGCATAAGAGAAATCATTAAAAAACAGCCAAGGGAAGTCTGTATGGCAGTTTTCAGGCATCCTGGCAACAAACATAGCCCCAAAACTGACTGTAAGGCCACCTTCAGGAAGTTTTGTATTGTACCTTCTATGCTTGTGCTAGATTTAAGTGCTTACTTGTAATAATTGAGCCTTATAGTTGAAGGAAAGAGATCTTCTTAAATCCTACAGGCCAATGCGATCATTCAGACTCAGTCTTCTTCCTCCTGCCCCAAGGAGTATGCTGGTTTCCCTTCCAAACTAAAACACATACACAGGGGTTTTCACCCACCACTACTTGTCACACATACCTTCAGACCTTTCCTCTTCACTGACTGAAGAACTCTGCGATTCGGAGGGTGTTTCTTATGGATTCGGTTTAGGAAATCCACTTTGACAACATGCTGAGATATGGTGTCCTGGAACCGGTCAAATACTCGGCACCGATTACTCAGGGTCAAGTTCTTCTGGTTCAGCTGGGTGATCAGATAATGCCACAGGAGTTAGGGATCTGCAGGTCACTCTAAGGCACCCTAAGACTTTCATAATGCCTCGTAGCACTGGCAGTACAGCATCAGCTCAGCTTTAGACTATTTGTTTCCTGCAGCACTAACCATTTCTGTTAAAGGGCACATTGCTGGAGACGAATACAAAAGCATTTAGAGGCCGACTAAGCAGCATCAATGCTCTCAAGAAGCAGTTTGTCTGGGAAAAAGCTTTCTGTTTCAGCCCCCTGTTTCCTGAGTATTTAAGTCTCAAGTACACTGCTTTTCCAAAAATGAAAACTCTCTCTTGGAATGAAACTTTTTTGTGTTAAGCATGCAAAGAATTACTTCCCCTATTTGTAGCACTGTGCTGCTTTGTATCCCAGTTCTGGAAGCTCATCTAGATCTTAAAAGAGTCCAGTCAAAAACTAGACAAGCTGTCAGTGAGCCACAATCTGAGCTGTCAGCTTCAGTTACAGGAAGGAGTTCCCCCATCTTTATCTCTTATTGCAGAGAGCAGCATCATATTCCTTTGGAGAGTGCATTGCTTGCAGCAGGAGCTTTACAAGCGTTACAGGGAGCAATAAGAGCTCAGAAGCTGTTTTACATTTGTTGTGCTCTGTCCTTTAATGGACCTGCCAGGTTCCACTCCAGCATCCGGTTACCATACTGCAATCATAGTCCTGCTTACCACCACGTGTTCTATGTGATTTGGGCACATCCATCTACCCAGAGGCATGGCAGTAAGCGGTGGCTCCAGACAATCCATGTGGAATAGGAGTGGACAATAATCACACTGGATTAGAGGTGCCACTCTGCAACTCCTGAGAAGAGAGAGCCAAATCTTATTCCTCATACAGAGTATAAATAGAACATTCAGGCAAGCTTGGCTGACCAATTCAGTTTATTCTCTACACTGTTGTTTGCAATAAAAAGTAGGATTTCTGATTTGTAACTTGATCTGTATGGACCTTCTTCAAGACCCACTCGAGGCAAAAGCCTTTATTTGAAGCAAAACTGAGAGATCAAAAGGAAATCTCAGATTTAGGTAATTACAAGTTTCCTTAGAGGAATCATATGTGACGTTAGGACATGTACATCAACAAGATGTTCTCAGAACAAGTCTCAAACTCCAGAAAAACAACTACATCTGAATCCCCAGGCTTTAAAAAAGTCTTTGCTCTATGACAAAGGCATCAGTTATTCTCCACAAAAGCCCACCTGAGTCCCCATTCCACTTCAAGAAATTCACTCTTACTGGGCTTCTGAAATAAAGGTTTCATTTTCACTGACATTTTGAATTGGGATTGATCTAGGCATTATTTTATGCAGTGTTACAAAACCCATCAGTATTTTGTGCTGGTTTTCAGATTTACAATTTCAGCACAATATTCCTATTTGCCTTGGGCTTATAAATCTCTCAGTAGATTTCTATTTCCTAAAGGTCACCTCCTCACACACTTCCTTCACGAACCATAAACAAACATCTCCATTTACTAAACCACCATCACTTTAGAATATCTCTTTGCAAAAAAACACTGAAAACAAGATGGCTCAATCTTGTCAATCTTCAGGCTACATTTCAGAACCCTTTACAGTTGGACCTACACTTGGTGTGGTTAAACACCTGTTATTCAGCAAAGATGAATATTCTCCCATTCGTTTAGAGGATTGTAAGTAAGTAATGAAAGAGAATAGAAAAGGAAACAGGTAATTGCTTTTTTCAGCAAGAACTTTGCTCCTGTGATGGCTGCAGCTACCCTGAACAGCTTCTCTGGAAGAACAGCAAGTACCTGTTGCATGTGAAGCAGACCTTCACCGGCAAGGGAACCAAACCATTGTGGTCTAACTCGTGTTGTGCTTTCTTGACATTCTTTCCTATGGTTTCTTCCTTTCTTCTCCTCTTACTAGTACCTGAAAAGGAAATTTTAAAAAGCTTTGGGTTATCCACATAGCAGAGATTTGCATTCTGGTAGATACATATAATTATCTCAGAAAAGTCAAAGATTGCTGCTTAAGGAACCTCTATCAATCACAAAATCTAGCCTTAAGTGACAGAGACTGTCTTTAAAGGCAGATATATTTCATACTTAGTAATTTCAGTGACATCCTATACATTTAGTCACTACTTTGTTACTATATTATTGCATCATAAATCAAAAATCAAGTATTTTGACAACTGATTTTTTTCATACTGATGATCTAGACCAAGATGAGAACAACAAGCATCTATCACAAGCCCTGATGGACATGGTGTGTAGTTGCAGTGTCCCCACGGCTCAGATTTGAAAGGCATCTGCTGCTAGGCAGCTGGACAAGAGCCAGAGGTACCCTCTGCTTTCACCAGCAAGCACCACTGGAGTCACAACTACCACAGAGTCAAGAGGGAAAAGAGGAAAGATGGCAGCAGGATGCAACTGCAGACATCTTCATGAACAGACAAGGCCCTGCTCACCTGGAAGTGCTGTGGTGCAGGTCAGTTCATTCGGCAGCTGGAACTGCGTTGGGTTCCTTTCCATGGCAGCAGCAATAAGAAGCTCAAAGGGTCGCTTCAGCTGGGGCTGCCCACAGTCCATTTCTGCAATGGCAGAGTCATCATCCACGTCAATTATGTCCTCATCCACATCATTCTGTTCTGAGTTGGGGGTCTCGGTGCTGGCATTGGATGTGGGAGTGCCAGGCCGGCTCGCTCTCCTTTCCAAGATCCTGGCATGCGCATTAGCCCTGATGCTGCTGCTAGACCTGTCCAACAGGTCTGCGTCACTGGTGGGGGAGGTGGTCCTTTTCCCAGATTTGTCCACCAATCCATTTACCTGCCCCAGCTCTTTCTTCTGTTCTCGCTTCTGCACGACATGAATAGGCAGGCTTATCATGGAGGCCACAAACAAAGCACATCAACCTTGACAAATATGTGATTGAAGACAAACAGCATCTGAAAACGCTTGAGCCACTCACTACAACTTCCCCCTTGAAGTCATTAGAGCCTCGATCAAGAACATTCTGATGGCTGCTAAGGTACAGGTGACAGAACAGCTGAAGAGAACCAAGTATGGGGGAGAACATTACCATGTGTCTCTTTTCAGGGTAGCTATACTTGAGTCCAGATCAGGACAACACTTCACAGCATCTAGTCCTAAACATTTGACAAATCAGACAACTG
This sequence comes from Brachypodius melanocephalos, assembly GCA_013398615.1. Lineage (NCBI taxonomy): Eukaryota > Metazoa > Chordata > Aves > Passeriformes > Pycnonotidae > Brachypodius > Brachypodius melanocephalos. Next base: position 4,082,767 of record VZSR01002145.1, on the reverse strand, counting down.
TTTACTTTGCTACCAACACTGAGAAACTCCACAGCAGACTGTTGATGCACTTTGCTAACCCTAGCATTGCATACAAACCCACCAGGGGTTGAGAAGGTCAGCTTGAGAATACAAGCACAACATACAAACAACACTCTGCTATCTCCTGGTGACAGGAATCTTGAACAAGGTGCAGCAGAGGAAAACTACAGATTGCCGTCACCACAAGATCAATTTTGCAACAGGAGGAAATGCTGCATGGCCTGGGATGGGCAACTGTGCACTGCTCCAGTGTTTAACAGTATCACCCAAATGGAGGAACCAATCTACTCCATCACTAACACGGTCTGCAAAGAGAGCAAAATGTTTTCAGGCAATTTTTAATATAGAAAAATTGGTGATTTTCTCCTTTTCTCTCTCTTTTTACTTTATTATTTGTTTTTTGATCTGTGACCTTCATTTCTATTGTTGGCAGATGGCTGAACAGTACCCTGGAAACATAACAAGGCAATCACTTCAGGAACAAAAGGCTGAGCACACAGTTTTCTTCCAATCTGTTTTGGGTGTCACTTCAAGGGAACAGTTGCTAGATAGCTTGGTGCAGTTTCTAAACCCTCTGCTACACAGCCTTACGTGGTCACAGCAATAAGATGTTTACATTGTGCAAGACAGTTTCCTGGAGAAAGAGCATCAAGGCAAAAAAAAAGACAAGCTACGTTCTTGCCCAGTCATCTCCTTCCCATCCTGTTCAACAACCCAGGAAATCATAACTCACTGTGATTTCACCCTCTGCTGATGTACAACTGCTGTGAAGTCACTCTTCTAAAAAAAAAAGTATTAACTGGAATCACAGCCCTGATGGCAAAGCTGTATTAACGTGACTCCTGTTCTGCCTATAGACAGCTCACCTCCTCGAGCACAGGAGCCATTCTCATTTCCTCTGTGCCTCAGCTCTCCTCCTTTCCAGAAATGGAGGGAAGGAAAACAGTTTAAAAGGCACAGATTGACAAGAAGGTATCAGGTACTTCAGCTTTATCTCCTAGTAGTGAGGTTAAAATACCATGAGGATCTCACCAAGACCCCTCAAGCTAACAAGCCCTTTCCTAACAAAGCCCTCTGCAAACGTGAGCACAAAGAATCAGCTCTGGTTGTCTAAGCACACATGAAGGGAGAGGCAGGTATAAACCACAGGATTCAGGTTTCAAATGGCCGGTTGGAAGGGCAGGGATTGTGTCTGTTGTTTTGATAGGCTTTACCTTGCGGCGCACGGTGCAGCGGTGGCACATCCACTCCCCCGGAGGCAGCATCTCCTCGCTGAGCGGAGGGTTGCTACAAGAGAAACACAAAGCAAAGCTTTACTGTTATTTACTGTCATTTTTGGAACTCTTCTCACGTACACAGCCAGAGTCAGGGCAGCTCTGCAGTTCCACTCCCAGGCACTTCCTTTTATTTATGGTGAAACTCCCTGGATTCGCTCTCCCATACATCCACTTAGCCAGACACCTCCAAGAAGCCAGTGTTCCATGACACCCATCTCAGCTCCACGGTTTCATAGAACTCTCAGACTTGAACAGCAAAGATAAATGGAAGATTCACTGGTGTGCCGCACACATACCTCCCCCACAACACCACACCTCCTTAAATAACTTGATTACTCCATGTGAGACCACACAGATTCCCGTGCAGCAAGCAGAGTCATATATGCAGGCATTTCCATCCCTTGGATTTGCAGTGAGTCCAACTGAATGAGCTGCCATGAGGTCTACCCACCACCTCCCATGTACTCCATCCCTGGCCACACTTACTTAATGATGGAAATCACCTTCTATCTTAAGACAACCCAAATACTCTTAAAAGTGTCACCATATACAGCTTGCCTTGGCTACGAAGCACAGGATACATCCTACTCACACGGATCTGCACTTACTATAAAAGCTGTATCACAGTGAAATGACATTCTCATTTTGATGCTAGAAATAAACCAAAGCAAATTAGGAGAAGGAGTAAGGAGGACTATTTTGAGAAACACTTTTCCTCAGTAAAAGGCAGAGTAGCATATGTTAGATGATACACTTTCTTTACAGATCCTACTACTAACTCAAGTACTTTCCAACACCTCTTTATCATTAAGATTTGTTATTTGAGCAAACTGCTGACTGTGGCAGAGAAAAATGTACCTGCTGGCAAAACCCAGCCATTTACCATGCAGTGTGGCTTAAGATAATACTTTAAAAAAGTTCTCCTGACTTTTGCTGGAGGCAGCTCTTAGCAAGTCTGCTCTCTTGTGCTGAACACACAGATGCACTACCGCAGGATCTGGAAGCTCCATTTCCCACTGACTGGGAAACAGATTTCAAGCACCCACTGGGACTGACTGGGTTACAAGGGGATCAAGAAGTACAGTAGCTTATAAGACTGGCTCAAGAAAGCCACACAAGTATGGGAAGCTAGACCATGGTTCATGGCAAGAGTCTCTATACTGTTTATTGCATCTACAAATATCAAACCAAATCTGAGTTAAGCTTTCCAGACCCCAGCCCTGACAAGCCAGGGAGGATAAGATGCATACTTGCTGGCCAGGAAGAGCTGTGCTTTGCACCAAAGGGAGAGGCTGTCTTCCTCGAGAATCTTGCTCCTAACACAGGGAAATGGCACAGGATCCCAGCCCAGGCTCCCAAGCCTGGACTGTGAAAACAAACACACTTCCTTTGTTTAAACAGAGTCCTGGCGAGCCTTGCCCTGAGCTCGCCCGTGTGCCAGCGACAGCCTCTGCAGGTACTGCAGCCATCCGGGGTCACGCTCCCTCTTGCAACATTGTGCCTGGAAGACTGAAGGAAGAACACAGCAACAACCGAGCTGGTAATAACCTCAGCATTTCTGGTGTCAGGCTCAGGGGAATTCAGTAGAGCCAACACATCTGGCAGCCATTTTGAGGAGGAGTGCAGGGTTTCAGAGGCCTCCGTGTTCCAGGCGCTCTAGAAACGCAGCGCTCTGCATATGTGCACTGACATACCTGCAGCTTATGTTTCTCATTTCCTGGAGGGCTTGGATGAACAAGAGATCAGGCTCTAGATGAGAGCACCAAAGCCTCCACTACTGGCTGCTTCACCTCAGATGCTTGCATGAAGCAGTAACTCCCTGCCCCAAACTAATCTTTTGCTAACAGAAGCAGGAAGGGGGGTGGAAGGGGGAGAGTAACAAATGATCCCCGTGTGCTTGCTGCCGCATAAATCCATGCTGAATCCTAAGGTGCATCCTGCAATAGCTCAGGTTTTACTCTTGCTAGAAAATGAGCTCTTAGATCTGCATCTACAGCAAGTACGGATTCATCTGGCCCATTCCCCTCTCCCCTCCCAACACCCCAGGGCAAAAAAACCACAGACTTTGATTTGTTCCTAGTGAAATTTCACCCTCTGAAGCTCCCGACGAGCGTGCCTGAACTGCTGGGAACACGTCTGCCCCATTCCGACAACGTGCGGCATGCCAGGGATCCACGCGCTGCCAGATGCCTCTGGTTATTTGTTTTAACTGTTACCTCAATCTTACGCATTTTACAATGAAACAATTAACACCACGGTGAACCTTGAGAGACGCCTGGAAGAGTCAGAACAGGTTTCTTCTGTAAGTGTGTATGTTATTTTCCCATTTGCTGGGTTTGAACCATGAAATCCTACATCCACTGTACTATTAAAGAAACATTTTAATGAATGCTACCCGAAGGCCTGTGGAAGAAGGGGGAAAGATTCGTTTCAGAGCAGCAGAAAGGTTTTAGCGCTCAGACAAGCCTCCTGAGGTTTTCTGCTCACTGTCAGGACCTAGCTACGATGGCAAGTGTATTAAAAGACTGATTCTGCCTCTCCTGGTTAATGAACTGTTCATCAAGCCAGCTCACCATGCTAACAAAGACTGATGAAGGCTGCTCCTGCACTGCTGGCCTCGCAGCAAGCAGAGAGCATTGCCTGGGTCTCAGCAGAAAGCCAGGGAAGCGCTAAAGAATGCTGTTTTAATTGACTAGGTATGACCACATTCTTCAACCTTTTACTGTAAGCATAAAAGAAACGGATTTTTAAATCTGAGCAAGACACTTGATCTTCATAAGCAAGGTAAGAATTAGCACTTTGGCAGGAGCACCACGGCCCTTTTCTCCCTATCTTTCATGGGTTCATTAGCATGCACAGCTCCAGCCGCCAGTGTTTGCTGCCAACAGGACCTGGAATTGTACAGCTCCCACTTTATCTTCGGTTACAACACATCTCCTTTCAACTACACACCAGTCAGTTGCGCTTTTCAGGACAATTTCACTAACCCTTCATTTCAGAAAGTTTCCCCTTCTGTTACCACAGACAAGAGTGGTGGCCTCTGCTGTTTATCTGGGGGATTTGGTGTGACCCACATCAAACCTGCCTAGCAGAATGTTTCTGTGTTTAAGACAAAGACAGCTCTGAAAAACATAGGCTGAGTTAAAAATACCTGGACGACTAACTCATACAAAGGCTCTGAAAATTAAGAATGTTTATCACTGCCTAGTCAAAAACCACTACACTGACTACAAAATCACTTGCCATATAATATCTGCCTCATAGCTTTTTCTGAAAAAGTTAAGTATCTCCTGAAATTCCTATCATGTACATTGTCAAGCATTGCTCTGCCACAGTCAGAACGCAATGCTCTATCCCTTAAATAAAACTTAAATGGCTATGACAAAATAAAAAAGTCTTCAAGAGCATATTAGGAGTTTTTATCAAGCAAACAATAGCATGAAGCCACTTAGCTTTTCAATTTCACACTCTGGGGCTCTCATACATCAGAAGCCTGTTGTCAAGCCTAAATCCCGTAATTACTCCTCACTTTGCTGACCTCAATAAATAGGTAAACAAGTGCTCCAAGGAATAGCACCTTCTCCAATACACACTGGGCCTAGCTCTCAAAGGAACCAGTTATAAGCAGACCCGAGGTTATTTACACACTGCATTCCTGGCCATGTTGCGTCAAAGGCACGTTGACACTACTTTTGGACCCACCAGGATACAGCCAGCTACCAGCTGGGATAATGGTGGCAGGAAAACAAACCACTGCCTGGTGAAGCTTTCTTCAATAACTTGTCTTTCACGTCAGTTGTTTTCAACAATCGGACTCAAATATTTTTTTTTCTGTGCAGAGGAAAAATAGTAACAGCATGAAAAAATGCAGGCAAACACATTTTTTCCTTCACAGGAAACTTAATTAACTGACCAAGACTCAATGACAGGATGATAATGAAGGATGCTAGATTTGCCAGATAAGGGAAGAAGGATTTCAGCTCTTCTATGGGACTCCTATTTATCCCCATGATGGATAGAGCTACAGCTGTTCCACCAGCTTCATAAAGAACAAGGCTCCCTGGCTTCCTACAGCAGGGCCTCAATGGCAGCTAAAACAAACCAGGAAACCAACCTCACTGTCAGGGCATTACAAGAGCTCCATTGAGAAACAGGGAAAGTTGCATCATTTACAAATTCAGCTTTTTGGAACATTTTCACTGCATCCAAGTTACACACTTCTGCTCACAGCTGCTCCCAGACCCGGCTGGAGGAGGACACCTGGAGCCTCTACCTTAGACAGAATAAAACCACACCAAAAAGCCGACAGCTGCAGCCTGTGGTGAGCTCCTCCCCACTGCAACTCCCTTACCTTCCTCTTCTACTCCTGCACTAACACAAAGCTTCTGAAGACAGAAGTCAGATTTCAATTACCTTAGAGGTGGTTATTAGGAAAACTATCAGCTCCCTCCTCTCCTCCACTGTTATTCCTCAAATTGTTCAGTTAAGTCTCCAAGTTCTGCTCATTAGCATGGACAAATTGTGACACTCAGCTGTACAAGAACAATCTTCCCGAAAAAGCCAAAGATTTCTCAAGCACCAATGCAGAGACCACCAAACTTCAGATAAACTCAGCATAATTTTTGTTCTTTATAGGCCTCTAAGCATGACATGATCACATTAAAAGTAACAGTTTCAGCAACTGTCTGGCCACATTGTTTATTAGTTATACCTGTTTTAAGCCAGCAGCACAATTCACATTAACTACAGAGCATCACCCACTACACTTCTACCTGTGGTGCAATAGCTCCTGAGGGAACCTGTGAAAAAAGCTTGACAGCAAGCAATATAACTTTGTTTACACTGAAGTGAAAGTCTTGAGCATGGACATAAGCTCTAAATTAGTAACATCTAGCAGGGACTCCTGGACACCATCAAACAGGTCAGGACATGATTATTTTGGCTGCCACTATGCAAGGAAGGGAACCAAAATGACCGTTTCACAGGTCACCAATTATCCCATCATCTGGAACGCTGCACCTGCTTAGCATGCACCTTTCCAACAGCACGGCCAGAGCTGGAAATAAGGGTTCAGCAACAGACAGAAAACAGAAGCAGAATTAAAACACCATTACATGGGCAGACAGCCAGGAACAAGATGTATCCAAGGAAAAAATAAAGGGACGCTACACTGTCTACAAGATGCTACAAGAGTGGAGGAAGATTTAACTCTTCAAGGTTTAAGTAGCAGCATTGCTGGGTAGGCCAAAATTTCCTTCACTGTGTGCTTATTTTTACCAGCTAGACCTGTCAGTGTTCAACATTTCAAGGGTTTGGCCAGCAGTCCCAGCCTCTGGCAGCAGCACCACTGTGCTCCTAAAACCAGGTACCATTTCATGAGTGTATGATAAATTTTGTGAGTATTCTGTGAATTTCAACACCAATTAACTTATTTACTTCAATCCTTCATCAAACCACTGCTGCTACTCCCATCCTAGGAAGAGAATCTCATGGAAGCAGGTGTTTATCTCCCTTGCTGCCTTCACCGGGGATCCTGCCTCCTTCCCTGTGCCCTCATGCACAGGCAATCCTGAGGTTCATGGGGAACCAGGGAAGTTTCCTCCAAGGCATGAGGTAGAACTTTTTTGCCTCCAACCTGACAAGCAGGAGAGCCCAATAAACTGGATAAGCTGCATGTAAACATGTGATCACCTGATGTAATTAGTTACTTCTATTTATAGACAGAACCTGGTCCACAGAGACCATTCCCTAGACAACCTGTTAGTTATTACCCTCGTTAATGTCCAGCTGAGAAAAAATAAAAGGAAGTATTGTTTTTTAAGATATCAAATTTCCACACATAGGTAAACATATACATATATAAAAATAGATATACATTAAAAAGTGTGTAATACCACCACAAGTGCAGTGAGGTTTTTTTGATTATTATTTTTTAATTAGTTTGACTGGTTATGAACTCTGATATTTGAGACATATTTGCCTAGGGAACCATCCAGCTTTGTATTTATAAGCAGAAACCATGGAAGTCGATAGGAAGAATTGTTGACTTTGAAAAATGTGGGTCAGACACAGAAATTCAGACATTTTGCACATCCTGACTCCTGTTTCTTTTGCAGGCATCACTCACGCCTGTGCTGCAGACAATAGTAACAATAGCCTGAATTCAATGTCCAGGTTCATTATTAAGTGTTCAGGTCTTTATAGCACCATCTTCTTAACAGATTAGAAGTCATCTTCTCAAAGCAGGATGACACATAGGGCAGCATCAGGGAAAAGAAAGGAGGCTGAGGAACAACACAGCCCTGGTGAGAATCGCTTCATCCAATTCTGTCTTTAAAGAACAATAAATGAAGAGACATCTCTGGTGGGAAAAAAATAATCAAAACACAGGTCTGAGAGGTTTCTGAGAAGTGAACATATTCAGCCCCAGCCATACTGAACGTGTTCAAAGGAGACAGGGGTGAAAGGACAGCAGCAATAAGGTGGAAAAAAGGAAAGCAGCACATCAGAAGAGGATGAAGGGTATACCCATAAAAGCAAAAGCATGAATTTGTCTTCACACAGGCACAAGTGAAGTGCAATTCTGACATCTACATGTGGACTAGGCTTTCCCAAGAACACTGAGGAAGAGAGAAAAAAGAACAGAGACAGCAATATCCACAAAAAAAAAAAAAAACCAAAACCCAAAACCTTAGAGCAGGGCATACATTCTTTTCTGCCTTTTCCAGATCACCTTCATATCTTGCTCCTGTTGCTATTCTAGACGGAGATCACTGGGAAGTTCACATGATGCCGTGCCCAAAGTCAGAGGCTGTACAGGCAGGTGTTTCACACCAATCACTAGTGCTTGCCAGAAATTCAGCATGGGGTTTTCAGCCTGCTAAATTGTATCCTCAGGCCAGTGCTTTCTGCAGGGTTCAAAGTCGGTAATCTCCAGCTCCATCTAGTTTGCTTCCAGTGATCATGCAGAGCAGACGTCAGCAGAAATGGGTTAGAGTTGGGTTCAGGCACTCGATTCCCCCCAGCTGGCTGAGATGTTCTTTGCCTTTTGTGCTCAAGATCTGATACACCAACAGGAAGAATGATTTATACAACTTTTTTTTTTTTTTTTTTCTTTTACCCCCTTCATTTTTGGCTACAGGGAGCATTTACTCCATACCCTAAAAAGGTATGTGATTGCATTACAACTGGTATCCGTCAACCCCTTTATTAAAGGGAAGCTACAACACTATTTTTACTCAGCTTACAGAGTTACTGGATACTGCAGTGTTTCTTCGAGGAAGCTGGGCAGACATCTAGCAAGCAGTGGAGCTGGAGACATCACAAATCGATTACTATAAGAAGGAAAAGCCAGCTCTGACAATCTGTGTCACAAAAATCACAAGTCTAGCCAGTAACCTGACGTGGCAAGATGCTTTTTGCTTACACTCACTTCTTTCATACCCCTGTAACAAAGCCATGTTATATCCCCAGATACATTTGCATTTTCACAAGTCCAAGAGAACTTCCTGACTGGATTAAAAAAACAAAACGAGTACATCCTTCTCACATGATTTATATTCCAACAGACAGCACTTCCTAAACATTCAGACTGTCACACTTGTTTTCAGGGAGATACACCTCTTTCCGATTCTGGAAGAAACTGTTCCCTTTCTTCACAGCAGATTCCTGCTATGTGCTACTGACTCAAGGATTAAGAAAGGCTGCAGAGCACAGGAAAAACTCAAGAACCTGACATGTACCAGTGAGTCAGTCTAGCAACAAAAGCAGTTTAACATCCACTGGTGTGGGTCAATAACTGGAAGAATTTATGTTAGTGTTGAAAAACTGTTTCAGTATCGATGCTACAACTGAAATTTCAAATTGACTCTGTCTTACACAGGGAAACACAGGAGCCCTGCTCTCCTGCAGGTGTTCCTCACACCAGCACAACAGCACCTACAACCCAAAAAAGGCCCTTTGGGGTGGGGGGGGCAGGGCAGGGGGAAATGCCTGTTTGGTCCTGATTCTTACTAAAAATACACGGTTCTGTCACTGACAACTGCACAGAGAAGGACTCCCCACCCGGGCTGTCCTTCACACCCGTGCTAAGAGAAGTACAGCCGGATGTCAGACATGCCGATTACCACTGCTTCCCTTTTACTACCCCACCTAAACAACACCGTGAAATGGAGAGAGAGAGAGGGAAGAATTATGAGCTTTATAAGATCTTGTGTAATAAACACAGTAGTCCCCCATTCCCAACTATCAGATCTGCTGGCGGCAGTACAATCTTAACAACACCGAGCTTGTATGTGATAAAAAGACATAAGGCGAGCTAAAAGAAGGTGAATATATTTACAAGATAGTGCCAAGATCTCCATAACAAACAGTCATTAGCAGATTAGTATTATGAATCTAATCCAATTAAGAATTTCCTTTGCAAATGCCTGGAGGAGCTGGAATTCCTCTGGGAAGACCTTTCCATGTTGTGAAAGGCTCCCATGAGTCATGCCTGCAGGCTGACATACCAGGAAAGACCAGCTCTGGAGCAGCAGGAACAAAGCAGTGAACCCCACCTCGAAGCAAACCGCTGCAGCCTCCTGCTCCAGAGGAGTCAACTCAAAAATGGACCTCACAGCAGCACAAAAAAAAAAAAGACTTCTCAGTTCCACAAGTCGTGGTCAACATAAAACTGGCCCTTTCCTAAGCCAAGATACTAAACCACGGAGAATTTTCCTTGTTCACAGTTTCCCACTGTGCCATTTTAAACAGCTTTGGAACAATGAGGATGTTTGATGTAACACCAGACCATGCAGCAGCCACGTCTAAAGGCAAAACCTGCGTCAAGCAGTTAAACATCCTCCCCTCAACTTCGACTCCTTGACTTTAGAATCCCAAAACCATGCTCCTACCACTCCACACTGATGTTGGGAACTTCAATAGACACCCACGGCTCAATCCAAATCACCAATTCTTGCCCACAGTGCAAAATCTGCTCACGCTCAGTTTAACGCAAGCAACATCCACACACACAGGTGAGAGTGGTGGTCTGCAAGTCACCCAATCACCAGTTCATCAAATTCTTACTGTGAATGATTTCCTGAAGCCCTCAGCTGAAGTCCATAGATTTAGGCTGACCTTATCTGCCTTTGCACAGAGAGATTTAGGACAAAATAAGGAGAGTGAAAAATCTCATTGGTACAACTTTGCCGAGCAGGGCTGCCAAGACTGATCATGTTACCACATCTGCAGGCGCACACGCAGTGACCCTCCGCTGCCAGAAACCCAGCCAGGGCAATCACTTCCTCCTGCCTCAGGATCCAGCCTAGGTTGGCCCCAAGGCTCCCAAAGTATCAGAACCAGAGATACATAAAAACAAAAGTTGGGGGGTTTTTTAAAGCACGTACTTAAACCGATATTGTTTTAACAAAGTATCAGTTAAGATGGATACATTTAAATGTTGGGAACAGAACAGCTTACTCTCTGACCTTCAATATGCAATTACATAAACATTAAAGTAGGGGTTTGCCAGTCACTTACTGTTTAAAAAAACCCCAAAAAACCAGAAAGCCTCCCGATGAAAACTTTCGGCACTTAAAACTACAAACTTTTTTGAAGCTGTGATGTAATTCGATGTACTAAAACCCTGTTCCTAGCCACTATTAGATAGGAAGTTTGCTTCTCCAGCACCTTCCTGGACATCCTGCTACTCTTTGGAGCAGGAGATGCCTCAGACCATTCTAAGATTCACCTGAACCACCCGAGGCAGCCCAAGATGACCATTAAAGGAAGGATTAACTGAGACAATAGACTGGCCATTGTTTTGCTCCCCTCACAGACTGCATATTCATGTAAAAATCCAAAGCTAGAACAAATGCCAAAGATAAAGCAGGTCATTTTAGACTGAATAAGGTGGGGTAAAGAGTTATCGATGTCCTACCAGCCAAACACAACTTCTTTCCATTCTTTGTTCGAAGCACTGAAACTGTGACTCATAGAAAATACCAAAACTAGTTTAGCTTCCTCTGCTGCACTTTGCAGTTCTGTTACTCCTGTTCTTCGACACCAGCACTTGGGTGAAGACTGCCAAATCAGAGGGGAAATGAGCCAAACACTGTAAATACAAACACAAGGAGGTGTTGCAAAAATATTGACGGAGGTAGCAGACCCCGGTAGGGACACAACACACTTCTCCCAGCACAGCAGCGAGGAAGCCCAGCTACGAGGAGCTTTTTTTCTGGGCAGTGCCACAAAACTGGTACTGTCGTTTACATAACTGGTCAGCTTTAAGGGACTGAGGTCACTCTGCCATGCCAGCAGAGCTGCACAGCCAGCGGCATGAGATTCTACAAGAGGGACTTGAACCGCAGCATTCAGTGAGGTTTGTGCTTTTGGGCTCCTCCAACCAGAAGCTCAGGCAGGGAGACTTAAAAAAAAAAAAAAAAAAAAAAAAAAAAGAGAGAGAGGAAAAAAAAAAAACAAACACAAAACTGTTCTGTGTTGGTTCTCCCTCCTGTTGTCACTCCCCTCCCCCAGCTTGTTAACTAAACTTTTCCTCTCCCGGGGATCTTCATAATCCTTCATAATGAATTTGCAACATCAGTCACTTTGCAAACCTGCTTCAATGTGAATCAAGTTTACTACAAGCTCAAGAAAACACAGGGAATTCTGACAATCACATTGCCAAGAGGAGGATATAAATGGGAAAGAATAGAAGTAGCACTGGAAAATTGGTTTTCAATCACATAAAGAAGGATTGTGCACCATCCCTGAGGGCCTGGGCTAAGGCAGAACATCAGGATGGAAATGCACTCTGCACTGCTACCCAAAGCAGCAGATTATGGGCAAACAGCAGAACCAAACACCAACTTCAGAGCATGTCCTGTTTTCAAGAATTACTAGGGACCTAAAAAACCTCCCTGTAAATTCAAACTTGAAGAGAGTCACCTGACTGTGATATTAATCCAAGTATGTTGAAACTAAGTATCTGGCAGGGATTTCACACTTTCCTGTATCCCTCCCACCAGGCTGGTTTATCTGCAGCCAGGCTGGAATCCTCCGGACCCATGGCCTCTCAGAGCACCCACAGCAGCTTTACACTGAACTAGTGACTCCAAAACAGAGTTGTGGGAAGAGCTGACACCCCAACAGATGAATTGGGAAGTCACTTCCACCCACATTAACTCAGGAGAGCAGTCATTCCACAGTGTACCAACCAAACTTGTTATTTACCACCTCAGATGTGTAACACTATCAGAGTTGGAAAGTTTTGGGAGTTTTGGCCAAGTGCTTTCTGTTTTCTGCAGAGGACAACGGGTTTAAGTGCTAAACTGAAGTTAAGGCAAACTGGAAGTTTGAGGGTCACACACTTAACCTAGCAAAGCCAACTTTCTCGCTACAGGCTTACACAACTTGATACAGAAGAAGTTCTCTATACAGGAAGGAGCCATAGGAGCTCCTGAGAAGCTGAGTTGGGTTTGTCTCCAGCTGACTGCATGACTTGTGCCAATCATAACCCCGAAAATCCTCTTCTTTTATAATATGGCCTCTCCCACACAGCTGTAATCAACTGATCACAAACCCTAGACCAATTAAAAGCTACTTTTTAATTTTTGTTATGCTATACTGATAATAAATTCAATCTGGTACTAAAGCTCACAGTAAATATTCAGAGAACAGGTAAGCTGTCGACACAAATCAGTTAGAGTGCCCCAGCAGTGCTATTCAAGTGACTTAAACCAACCCTTGCACTTGCTATTCTTTAAATAAAAAAGGAGGCAGAAAGGAAGTTGCAAGTGCTGCCTTTATGCCTCAGTTTATATCCAGAACCGAAGTTTACTTTAAGCAAAATGTAAGAGGTAAAGGGAAGACATGAAAACAAAACCTGAGCATCCCTTTGAGACAACCTAGGTCACCTACAGGCCACAGCTAAAGGTCCAACAAAGGTCCAGGAGGAAGGAGGCAGAACCAGGCCCGAGCTGGAGGCCTTTAGACAAAGCCTTTCAACACTGCGTCACCTCCCACAGCAGAGTCTGGGCTACTGTCAAAGGAATCGCTTGAGAAACCCCAGGAGAAGCAACAAATGGAGTGGAAGAGAGTATTTAGAATTGCTCTTTCATTTCTGCTCTGAAGAGTGACTAGTTTAGCCAAAGAGATATATATATTTAATATAATATTTTATACAGAATTGTTATGCAATTATAATGCAACTAATTCAGGTACAGCGAAAGGTACTGATACTTTACAGGTATCTGATTTACCTAGTGGTTTCCCACTTGCTAACTACAAAAACATTGCCAAATTAAGCCACGAAATTTAGGCATGTACAAAGTGGTCTCATCTATGGTGAGACTTAACTAGGATTCAGAGTCAACCAGGACACTCTACAGCCCTAGGCACAGCTCCTCCATTCCAAAATGTGAAGTTTTAGCCATCGCTCCAGCCTCATTAAGGGAACGCTCAGGATGTGTTTGGCTGCATCGGAAAGCAACTACGCCCGGCAGAAGGAAAAAAAACACCCTCAAATTAAAGCTCATCAAGGACACTGAATGAAAAAGAATGATAATTACTATCCTCCTAGTAAATATTAGAGGATCTGCACTACCACCAGTAGCACTTCCTCAGGGTAGGAGGGATGATGTCATGGCTGCATGCTACAGCATTGTCGGGTTTGCCTGGCTACAGGCTGCTAACGGGACACTCCCTACAGAACTGTGACCGCACACTCAGCTTCCCTGCTATCAGCAACCACTTTAATAAGTGTTCTGAGACCCTCAATTAGCATAGAAATGCAGGATAGCCAGCAAGCAAATGAAAATCAGAAAATAGCAAAAAAAAAAAAAAAAAGAGAGGAAAAAAAAACCCAACAAAACAACAGAGGGAGGAAAAAACGCGCAGAGGAGACAGCTGTAACAGGGTGGCAAACAAAGCTCCAAAGCATGAAAGAGAGAAAGGAATGTGGTTAAAAAATCTCCCCTAAGGAAGAATACTCTGTACTCCCAAGCTCCAGCTGTTTGACTTGCCCCGCTCCCTCCTCCACTCCATTATCCACTCTGGCTGTGCTAATTTAACACAAACCGCCCGCCTGTGTCAACTGTTGAAAGGGGAGAGATTTCGGCAAAGCAGCCTCGGATGCATCCAAGCTCCAGGTGCAGAAAAAGGGAAAAACTTTGGGGCACAAAGTTGAGGCGCTTTTGGCGTGGTGTCGCTTTGTGCCAGGAGAGCTTGGGAAGCTGCGAGGGAAGGCAGCAAGAGCCCATCCTGCTGCAGCCTCCAGCACCTCGAGCTCTGCCACCGCTTCCCCACGCACCTCGAATCCCAGCCGGCAGCCAGATTTTCATGCAGAAAGCTCTGCCTTTATCAACAAAGCCACACAACTCCCATCAAGAGCACCCAACAGCAGACACCCCCACGGATGAGACAAGCAGGTCGGAAGAGCAAGGAGGAAGGGAAAAAAGGAGGGAAAGGAATAAACCCGGCCAACATTAAAGTCTGGAGGCCTGGATTTCCACGGGGAAGGTATTTTCACGTTTAAGATACTGTGGGGAACGCTGCGAGGGTTTGGAAGTCATATATGCAGCCAAAATGGCGCTGAGAATAAAAATATAATTTAAAGGAAGGTCGCCATATTGTAAACAGTGAGGCAGGGAGACACAGAGACAGCAACCTCCATTATTCCCAGCAGCTGCAGCAGCACGGAAGCGCTGGGAACGTCAGGCCTGGTGCGGAGACGCCACCAGGGCTTCCCCCTCTCCAGCCAGGGCCCTCCGGAGGGTCCCCCCCAAGCCAGGAACCCTTGCAGAGGGGTGAGGTGGGGAAGTTTCCCGCTGGGGGGGGTGGAAGGCCGGGCAGGGGCAGCACCAAAGCAGCCAGGCCGCGCAGCCATCGGCCTCGCTCCTCCTCCAGGCCTTTCACCCGCTGCTCAGCACAAAAAGAAAGGAGGAGGGTGGACCCCCAACCCTCCAGAAAGCAGCCAGGGGAGGGTTCACCTCGGCCGCTGTGGATTAGTCTCAGCAGGGATGAACCCGAGTGGGGTTTGCACCTCGTTTTTAGGAGGTGTCCGCTCCAGCCAGCCCCAAGTCCACCCCTTCCCCGGGACCTAACGGGAAGAGGGAGCGGCCGGAGGGAAGGTGCTCTGGGCAGATCCGGAGGGAGAGAGCGCCAAGCCTTACCAGCACTGGAGGTGGAAAGCGGCGGGGCAGTGATCGCAGCACAGCAGATCCCCTCCTTCTTTGCAACTATCGCAGCTATCGTGGTTAGTGGCCCTGCCACTTCGCCTGGGCTCCTTCTCGAGCCTCCTGCTCTTCTTCTCCCCATCTTCGCTCTTGGGGGGAGCCAGGAGGGCCTGGATTTGCTGCACATGCACACACAGACAGAGCGGGCTGTGAGGGGCTGCACGGATCCTGACCCAGCGCCCTTCTCCCCGTGCCCGCCGGGGAGACAGCGGGCCCGGACCCTCCGGGAAGGGATCGGGGGGGCGACAGAGCCCCGGCCGAGCCCGCCCCGCCCGCCCCGTGTCCGGCAGGGCCTCTCCGGGGGCCGGGCGAGCTGCATTCGTCCCTCCGCACTTCCTTGTAAGGCCACGGGGCTCCGGGGTGGGGGGGTTCCCTCGCCATCTTGCAGCCCCACTGCCTCCCCGGTCAGGCCCCCCCGCCGCGTTCCGGGCCTCACCTCCATCAGCCCCCCGGAGGTGTCCAGGTCGTAGACGATCGTCTTGGTCTCCATCTTCTCCCACATTCATCCAGCCCAGGAGCGGCCCCGAGAGCCCCCCCCGGCGAGAGGGAGCGAGGCGGGGACGTGCAGCGGCCCCTCAGCGGCGGCTCCGCGTCGAGGCGGCGGGGGGGGGGCGCGGCGCGGCGGGGGCGGGCGGGCGGTGGGGCCTATCCCACGGGCCGCTGCGGCTTGCGCGTCGTCCTCCTCCTCCTCCAGCCGTGCCCGGGGGCGGCCACGGGGGGCCCGACGCCCGCTGCCATTGCCGCGCAGGGGGTGGATGGGTGAGGGAGGGAGGGGGCGGCGGCCCCGCGCCCGCCGCGGCCGCTCACGCACCGCGCACGCCCCGCGCACAGGCGGCGCCGACGCTCCGGGCCCCGCGCGCAAGCGCACTCCGCGCCCCCGCCCCGCCCGCCGCGCGCGCATGCGCGCCCCGCGCCGCCGCCCGCGCGCGGACCTGGCGCGGCGGCGGCGGCGGCGGCGGCGGCGGGGGGGCGACGGGACGCACGCGGAGCTACTGCGCCTGCGCGAAGCGCCGCCCGGCGCGGCTCCGCCCCCCGCCCCTGCACCGCTTGGCTCCGCCCCTTCCCCGCCCTCTTCTCGCGCAGGCGCGTGGCAGCCGTCACGTTCCAGGGAGAGGGCGGGGTGGCGGGGACGTCAGTGACGTAACGACGCGGGGCGGGGCGGCAGGGCACGCGCGCGTCGGCAGGGGGCGCGCGGCGCGCGGCGCGCCGGAGTGGCGGGGACGCGGTCTCTGTGACGTCATCCCGGGAGAGGCCACGCCTCTTAAAGCGGCAGTGCCCCCCTCCCGAGAGCCCGGGAGGGGAGGGCGTGGGGGTCGGGGTGTCATCGGGATAGCTGTGAGGTGGGCTCAAGGTCCACGGTAGGGGGGTGTGTGTGGGTGTATCCTCATTCCAAGCTGCCCAGCCCCGCTAGGAAGACGCCATCGCTTCTTCTAAAACACCAGTTTTTATTAATGAAACAACCAAAAGATGGGGAAGGGGACGGTGTCCCCTCCAGATCGAGGGGGCGGCGGGGGCCGGGGTCACCAGCCCGGGCGGGACGCGGCGGTGGCGGGGGCACAGCCATGCCCGGTGCCCCTGCCCACCCCGTCA
>VZSR01002145.1:4032860-4065563 GCA_013398615.1 Brachypodius melanocephalos | reverse complement strand
GAGCCCACAGGGGTCCGGGTGGATTGGGGGTGGCGGGGGGAGTGGCCGGTGCCCAGGTGGGTTCTGCCAAGCGCTTGGCTTGAGTCTCCTTGGGAGAGGTGTTCCCAGCCCGTGCCGGGGGCTGGTGGGCACGGGGGGGCCCGGGAGGGGTGGCTGCAGCGCCCAGCTCCACGCTGCCCACACCTAGATGGACACCTCATATTCTCTCGTGTCCTGCAAAGAAAACAGACTGCAAGGGGTTGGACACTTGGCAGTGCAGTGGGGTGCCTGGGACAGGGATAGAGCATCTCCCATCCCATAAAGACCTGGGGGCACATCCCAGACTACAGATGGCCCTGGGGATGACGTTCCATCCCGTACAGGGGTCCTGGATCAGTGTCCATCATGTAGATGATCCTCGGATGGCTATCCCACATAATGTGTGTGGTCCCTGGATGGTTATCTGAACTAATGTGTGGTGCCTAGATGGATATCCCACCCCATATGTGGTCACTGGATCAATGTTCCAGGCTGTGTGTGGACTCTAACTGGCTGTCCACATACATCATCCCGTGGGTTCTCTCTAGGTGCATGTCCCATCCCCTCTGTTGTTCCTGGATGGATGTCCTATCTAATGCGTGATTCCTGGAACATATGACTCCATCCCATGCCCGTCCCAGCCCATGCACAGCACCTGGCACAGGTGGCCCATGTGATGCAGGGTCCCCAGGGTGCCCAGCCCCAGGTGGGGGGTGTGGGGGCCAGTACTTACTCCTGTCTCATAGGTGGGATTGTCAAAAGCCGACTCCACGGTGATATGGTCGTAAGGGTGGGAGCCAGCAAGGGGCAGCTGCAGGGCGGGCTTCCCCTGGAGCCTGTGGGGAATGGGCAGCTGGAGTGGGTGGTGGGGGGCCGTGGGTCCCCACAGGGTGACAGGGACCAGCAGGCCACTCACTTGGAGAAGTAGAGATAAATGCCCCCGATGAGCAGGGCCACCACCAGCACGGGCAGGAAGACAGCGATGGCAACGTTGGTGCCCTCCAGCGTTGTCCCCGAGGGCACAGCCTTGGCCACAGCTGTCCGGGACAGTTGGGGTCTCACCCAGGGGACACCCCACACTGGCCACGCCCTGGGTGCCCCTCCATGCTCCGGCACCCCAGCTCACCCTTGCCCTTACCATCCAGGTTGCGGTTGCTGTAAAACTCATCGTAGGAGGCTGGATGAGGCAGAAGAAAGAAACCAACAGCAGGGGTGAGAAGCGGGGTGCTGAGCAGTGCCGGCGGGGTGCTGGGGTGGGGGGTGGTCGTCTCACCCGCCTTGCAGATGGGAGGGGAGCCGCTCCAGCGTGAGGGGTGCCCGGGCAGGCAGCGCAGGCTGCTCTCGCCCAGCAGCGCCCGGCCGGCGGTGCAGGAGAAATGTAGCGTGGCTCCCGCCGGGTACAGCCGCCGCTCCGGGTTCTGCCGCCCGCCCGCCGGCACGCCGGGGTTGTGGCAGGGCTCGTACGTCTCCGCTGTGAGGCAGTGGTACAGCGGCGTCAGCGCTCGCCATTGGGTTGGGGGGTATGCCCAAGGAGGGAATGCCTCACTCACGGATGCACTTGGGGAGGCGGTCACTCCACTTGGGTCCCCCTGCAGCGCGGTCATGGCAGGTGAGGGTCCCAGCACCCGCCAGGACATAGCCCTTGTCACAGACGTACTGCACGGTGGCTCCCACCGGGAATTTAGGGTTGGAGACCACCCTGCGGCTGTGCTCAGCATCCCCAGGGTCTCGGCAGGTTGTCACTGCAGGCAGGAGTGACAGATAGTGATGGTGGCTGGGGATGTGCCGCAAGGCGGGGGGTCACTGGTGGGCACCACTCACCCCGCTCGCAGGAGGGCAGGTCACCGCTCCACGTCAGGTCCCAGTGACACATCAGGAGGTCAGTGCCCATCAGCTGGAAGCCGGGGTAGCAGTGGAAGGTGACCACAGTGCCATGGAGAAGCTCTGGCTGTGAGGATGTCTTCCAGCCATTGGCAATGTCCGGCAGCTCAGGGCAGGTGTCATTACGGGGGACCTCTGTGGGCATGGAAGGCTGAGCAGGGCAGTGGGGAGACTGTGGACACCAGGGACACTGTCCCACCGTGGGGCTTACCGGAGAAGTGGATGACAAAGCCCTGCCGATAGGCAAAGGCACCGGCACCAGGATCGGACTGGAACTGGACGGTGACATCAGCAGTGGATGCATAGAGCTTGAAGCGGCCACGAGCGCCCGTGTACTGGCCCAGGATGCGCGCCGTCAGGTCGTCCCCATCATAGAAGGTCAGCATGTCCCCCGAGCCCAGCCGCAGCCTGGGGCAGTGGGGCCGTGAGGGCAGGGAGAGCACAGATCTACCATCCCACCATCCCCATCCCGGCCCATCCCAACACTCACACGCGGACGTCCAGCATGATGCGCTTGTCCTCCTCCACGTGCAGCCCCCAGATGCAGTCCTGGCCCTTGCCATACGCCTCTGGCCAGTTGGGTGACAGCACCACTCCAGCTGTGTCCGTCAGCTCCCCGCTGCACACCGCTGTGGGCACACACCGGGCTTGGCACTGCCATGGGGCACCTGCCACAGCACCCACTCCAGCATCCCACATCCAGCACCCACAGTGTCCCTCAGCTCCATCACACACAACAGCACAGTGGCTGCAGTGTCTGTCGTGCCCCATCCACAGCAACCCCCAGCACCCTGCAGCACCCACCGCGGCACGCTGGTTCTGTCTCATTCCACTGTGGGTCACTGGGGTCGACACACTCGATGATGGTGGAGCCCTGCTCCAGCGTGTAGCCAGGGTCGCAGCTGAACTCCACCGTGGTGCCCACGGGGTACCGGGGATCACTGGCCGTGAAGTTCCCATACTTGACGTAGGGCTCATAGCAATGCCCCTGCTCAAAGGCTGTGGGCACAGGGGCAAAGGTCTGCAGGGGCCAGGTGGGCAGAGGGGTGTTTGGGTCACCCGCTACACCCTCAGCCCCGTACCCTCATAGCGCAGCGCCATGCCTGCAGCGGCGCCGCTGCTGTCGGTGGTGAGCTCCACGAAGAAGTGGCGCCCAGTGCTGAGCAGCCCCTCGATGGGCAGGTACTCCACCTCGTAGGAGTCGTACACCGGCGGTGCCTCCACGTTGTTGCCGTTGCGGATGATGAGCCTGCCAAGGCATGACAAGGGCAGGGTGCAGTGCTGACCACGGCCAACAGCAGCCGTGCTTGGGCGTGGATAGCAGCCTTCAACCCCAGCCGTTTCCAACAGCACCATCTTTGGGCATGGTCAGAGGTTATCTTCCTTCAACATGGTCAACAACACCTGCCCTTGACCATGGCTAATGGCCAAAGGTAGCCACACTTAGCCATGGCGAGTAGCACCCATCCTTAAATATGACTAATGGCACCCATCCATGGCAGATCCCATCCTTGGATATAGCCAAGAGCCCTCATCCTTCAACATGGCCCCATAAGGGGCTGCCCCATGGTGCCCCCACACCCCTAGCCCCCCCAGTTTGCTCCAGAGCCAAACCTGTCATCGTCCTCTGCTAGTGACACCTTTTCAAAGTGGAGGTGCAGGCGGTGGCCATCCGGCGCCTCCAGCAGCCAGTGACACGTCAGGTTGTTGCTGTAGTTGCCGGGAAAGCCGGGCGAGACAATGCGTCCCACTGTGGCATTCCGGACCACCCCGCCGCACGCCGCTGTGGGAGAGGTGCTGTCAGTGGGTGACAGTGCCATGCCAGCTGTCCCACGTCCCCGTGCTGCCGGTGCTTACCGAGACAGAGGGGCTCGCGGGCGCTCCAGAAGGGGCGGGTGGCGTTGCGGCAGACGAGCCGGCGGGCGCCCTGCAGCTGGTATCCCGTGGAGCAGCGGAAACGGGCGTCCCCACCAGGGTGCAGGCTGCTGACAGAGACCTCCCCGAAAGCCGGCCGTGCCGGGAAGGGGCAGCTCAGCAGGTAGGCTGGGGGCAGGTGGTGGTGTTACCAAGGCTGAGGAGCAATGGGCCACCCCCCCAAACTCAGAAACTGCTTCCCCAGACCCCTGGAAATGGCTGGGTGTGGTAGGGCTTGAGTGACACAGTGCCTATGGCTGCCAAGAATTATGCTAAATGAATCCATAATTGCTAAGGTAAACCAGCTCTCCGTGAGCGTTCCTCACCCAGCCAGTGCCCTCTTAAAACACAGGCAAACTCCTGGTGCATTGCCGTGACCCAAATTAGCACCACGCTGGCAGGGGTGGTGGGGTAGAGGGTACAGAGGGATCTGAACCCCATACCTTGGTAGTGAAAGTGGTAGGAGCCAGGGCTGGGGGGCCGGGGGCTCTGGAAGCGGAGGGTGAGGAGGTGGGCTGGGCTGCGGATGACCTGGCCCCGCAGCAGGAAGGATTCGTTGGCCAGGAGGTTGGGCTCCAGGCCTCCTGCACTCTCCACCGTCAGCGTCTCCCCTTCTGCCAGGCTGATGTTCTCTACCTGCAGGGGACACAAGTGTCACCACTGCAGCATCACCTGGCACCTGGCTCGGAGCTGGTCCTCGAGTGGCTTCTCTGTGGTCGATAGCCCACTGGAGCTTGTCTGTGCAGGGCAGCGCCTTTCAAACATGGTTAGCAGTGCCATAAATCATCCCCCACGCCAAGAGCAGCAGGGCCCAGCCAGCAGCTCTGCCAGAGCACCACAGCACTGCCAGGCCCACACTAGCAGCCTTGAAATCAGCCAACCTTGCCGTCTGGAGCAATTTGCTATTAATGATGCTAATTAAGCCATGCTGCATGGTGAGGAGCAGCACCACTGGTGAATATGGGCTGGAGCAGGGCTGGTGGTGGAGATGCTGCCTCTGCCTCACCACTGGCTTTCCACAAGAGATTCTCTTTCAGCAGAGATAGGGATACATGTGCCACTGACAGGAGCAGCACAGGAGGATTTGCTGTCAGCCTCTGCTCCCGGCAGATGGGCGCTGGGTGCTCCTGGCCCTGCAGCACAGCATGGCACCTGCTGGCACTGCTCACACCTTCTCCGTCAGGGCTTCGTTAATTAAATCTCACAGCACTTCTTTGTGATGGGTGCCATCCACAGCAGCTGGTGGGCACAGAGCATCCTGGGGCATCCCACCAGCTCATGTATCCACAACCCTGTGCCGGGGCCTGAGGGTAGGCATTGCCCTGAGCCAGCTCTCTTAGCTTAGGGATGCAGGAATGAGGACAAGGACAGGGACAAGTGTTTGCTGCACCCTGCACAAACACACAGC
The DNA here is from genome assembly GCA_013398615.1 of Brachypodius melanocephalos. NCBI lineage: Eukaryota > Metazoa > Chordata > Aves > Passeriformes > Pycnonotidae > Brachypodius > Brachypodius melanocephalos. The sequence goes on along the minus strand of VZSR01002145.1, from coordinate 4,060,342 downwards.
CATGGCACAGTGAGGACATGGCACACTTGTCTGCAGGAACTTGGCACCCTGGCCCACCCTCAGCCCTCAGCTCACCTTGAGCTCCACACCATAGCCAGGGTAAACAGAGATGGTGTAGGTGCAGTCCAGGCTGCCATCGTAGGGGACACCAGTTGGCTCTGGGGACACCAACCAGCCCTCGGGACCCGCCAGCGTCCGGTTGCAGGGAGCTGGTGACAGAAGAGACCTCAGCTCAGCCCCACTTCGCTACAGCTCCACCTGACTCCCTCCCTGGTGCTCACCTGGCCCCTGCAGTGTGGTGACAGTGGTGGTGGTGATGGTGGAGGTGGTGGTGGTCCCCTCCTCATCCCCAGGCACCACAGTGGCCCCGGTGTGGGGTGCCAGGGATGTGCCAGCTGTGGTGGGCGCCTGGCTGGGGGATGCAGTGCTTGATTCTGGCACCCCAGAGGGGGACCACGAGGGGTCTGCACCTGGCACAGCCCCCCACGCCTCCCCCCATGGCCCGGGGCGCCCCGCTGGCGTGGTCAGCGGGTCAGTGGGGAAGGCGGGCCGGGGCAGGGCAGGCGTGCGTGGGGTAGGCTCGGGTTCGGGGGGGCCGGGGGCCGGCTGGAGGACACCGGCAGGGAGGAGGGGGCCGGCGCCAGCAGGCAGGAATGGCGCCTGGGCCAGGTAATCCTTCTTCAGGAAGGCTTCGTGCAGCAGGTCCTCCAGCAGCGGGTGGTGGTTGAGGATCTTGAGCGTGGGCGCCGTGCTCACAAAGCGAGCCTCCGCCTCCCGCTCCGCCGGCGTGGGCAGCGCCGTCGGCTCCACCTCAGCGCTCTCCCCGGTCTTCCTGGCCAGCCCGTTGAAGCCTGGAGGGAGGAAAGAGTGTGGGATGACGGGGACCTGTGGATGGATGCTGTGTTGGGGACTGGCAGGGAACGGGGGACTGATGATGCACCCGGGAGTGATGCTTCAGCACGGTGCCCTCAGTGGCACCTGGGACCAGTGCTTGGACACGGGCTGGTGCTGTATGAGGTATGGATGCAGTTCTGGGGAGTGGTGCTGGTGCAGTGCCACTGACCAGCGCTGCTCCAAGGGCTAACGCTTCCCTGCATGCCAATATTTCCCCAAAACCGGGACGGCAAACAAGCACATCAGCCACATGCAGCGGGATAGTGACACCCTCTCCCCAGCACACCCTTCACTGGGCCAGCCCTGGCAATTAAGCCTGGCTAATTAATGCACATCTGCAGCTCGTACCACGTGAAGGGGCGCCCATTCCTCCTGTGAGCCAGCCCAGATGGGGACAGCCCTGGGATTGGATGTCCCTGATCACAGATTATCTTTCACCACAGAGGTGGTGCCATCCCGTGCCAAGGTTGTCCCGGGACTGCATATTCCCAGGGTGCAGACATGCAGTGATTACCATGACTGCCATGACCAACTGTGCCAGTAATATCACAGGAGTCTGGACACTTGAGCCCTTCTCCAGGCTGCCATAGAGCTCGGTTCCTTTCCAGCCAAGCTGTCCCTGAGCAGTGTCAGTCTGCAGGGAACCCCCTACCCCATCGATGTTCTCCCTCTCCCACCCACAGCCACTGGGATTCCCCTGTCACAGCCTCATGTCCCTCCCAGGCATTAGTCCCTGAACAAATCCCCAGCATGCCCAGCCCAGCAGCTTACGGCCTTTAGACCAAAAATAAAAGAGAATTTAATCAGCCCTAATGAGTCACCCAGCATCTCCCGCTCCTGGATGTGGCACAGCACTGTCCCCTCTCCTGCCGGGCACAGCTCAGTGCCACGGCAGAGCGGATGCCGTGGTGACACCCAGCATCCCTCCGAGGCCCCGGTGTGGGGCCACGGTAGCGCGTGGGCACGTCTTGCTGCCGTGCACAGGCACTGATGACACGATACTGCCAATTACCGGGTAATTATCCCTATCCGTAGCAGGGCAGGGCCCCGTGAAGATTAATTACTCTGCGACTGCTGCTTTTAAGGGACGATTAAGAGACATTATCTTGGGTGTGCAGCGTAGTGGGGAGCTGCTGGGTGCTGGCAGGTGTCCCTACACCACTGCTACCCATCCCCTGTCCCCTGCCATCGCTCTGGGACAATGATAATGCCCTGGGCACAGAGGCACAGCAAGGGCACCTGCCCGCACCAGCTCCGAGAGGTTCACTTGCCCCCCAGCAAGGCCAGAATTATATTTTAATAGGATGCATTTATTAGAACATAAAAGTTAATGAGTTTATACTGAAGGGCGCCAAAATCTCCGTTAGGATTTAATAGCAGATTAGTGCTCAGGACTGGGCCCTGCACGGCCACCACTGCCCTGTGTGGTGAAGGCTGGGCTAGAGATGCCCACCCAGCCCCCTGGACACTCCTGTCCACGAGCATCTCACCGACCTGGGGTGCTGGGGGCACGGTGTTCCCCCTGGAGGCCTCACAGCAAGGATCCTACAACAGCTCCCATCTGGATACTGAGCACCCTGGGCTGGGCAGTGTCTCGGCACCCTGGGCTCTGTGTGGTGCTCCGGGTACCACAGGATGCTCCTGGCACCAGGGGATGCTTGGCACTGGGGGTACTCTTGACCCTCTGGGGATGCAGGATGCTCAGGACACCGTGGGAAGCCCAGCTGCTGCCACCCATGCCCCGTGAACACTACGAGATCCTCCACCTCCACAGATGTCTCTAAGCAGCTTATCTCCAGTGCCCCAGCTATGTCCCTCCCATGTCCCCAAGGTGACCAGAGACTGCTGACGTGGGACTGGCTACCAGCACACGCCCCTCTGGGCCCTGGCACCCAGCAGCAACCCCCCTGAACTCAGAATGGGCAAAGGGGCTGCCAAATCCCCCGTAGCCATGTGCCTGTTGGAGTCCCTCACCATTCTGGCCATGGTCACAGCCGGGACAGGGTCCTAATCCCTCCCATTGGCTTTGTCGGGTGGGAGTTTATTAACAGCAGCCGGGAGATGCCAGAGACTAATCCGGCTGTGGCGGGCGGGGCCCCCCCGACGGGAATCGATGCTGCCTGCTGTCACAAATAAATAAATAAGGCGGCACGCGGCCGCCCAGGGAGCACCGATCGATGCTGCCCGCCAAGAAAGCAATAACAGAGTGCCCGGCTCAGGGAGGGGATGGGGCAGGGTCCTGGGTGGCCCCAGGAGCATCACAGCGCCGTGGCACAGCGGGGTTCCATGCCTCAGTTTCCTCATCTGTAGGAGGGGCCAGGCGGGAGGTGCAGGCAGGCGGATGCCCGGCCCAGGGTGAGGGCAGGGGCTGGGCTTCTCAAGATTCTAGGTTTATTTTCTAATTTAAAATCCAATCTGGCTTTGCCCCCATGGCCAGGGCCAACAGCTGTGATGAATGAGCTGTCAGGCAGGCGACGCCATGGTCCCCTACCCACAGCCTCCCTGTCCCAGCCTCCAGCCCCCTGAACAACCCCCAGCCTCCATAACAGGAACAGGAGAGAACACCATCATCACATCCTGATGCCAGATCTCTACCTGCCCCCTGCCCTGGTGGCCCTGAGGACCACCTGAGCAAGCCCTGCTCCCAGGTGTGAAGGCAGCGTGGGCAGGAGCAGGCAGGGAGTACAGGTGGGTGCAGCTGGTGGGTGGGCAGGTGTAGGCAGCGTGGGAATTCAGGCATTGTCGGGAGGCAGGCAGGCGTGGGTGGGCGTGCGCAGGCAGGAGCACACAGATGGTGTGAGGGTGAAGGCAGGGGCGGATGGGCACGGGCAGGACTCTGCAGCCAGCTCCTCTGCCACCCAGCTGCCACCACAGACAAACCACTGGCACCCAGCATGGCGAGCTGGCACCTATGCTGATATCCATGTCCTGCCACCCCACAGCCACCTCCACCCTGGCACCACCAGTGACCCCAGATGCCCACGGCCAAGCTGAGACTGTTAGAGCAGCTGGAGCAGGGACCCAAGGGGCTGCCCTGGTGCCCGGGGACACTGCTGGCGAGTGCGGCCGCCAGTCCTGGCAGCTATCAGAGGAGTTCGGCTTTAATATTCATGGCAGCGCTGGCGGGGAAGCGTTTGACCTTGTATGTTTTGCAATTCTCCTTGAATTGAACAGTCATTTACCCGCTGACACATGTCACATCACCGCAACCGGTTCCCTGGAGCATCGCGGCGGCCGAGCGCCGCCTGACACACCGAGCACCGCCGACACCGGGTGGGCACGGGGGCAGAACCCAGCGAGCAGCTGGGTGCCCATCCCTGGGGCTTTCCTTCCTCCCTTCCCACCTGGCGGGTGCCAATGGTGCCCTTGTCCCCTCCTCGCCACCCACAGCCCGTGTAATCCCCCTTCCCCGTTCTCCCCGCGGAGCTAATGGGTTTCTACAGCAATTTCCCTGCGTGGCAGCAGCGGTGATAAATTGTGTGTCTGCTGCTATTTCAGACCCAAGCGCTGTGCGGTGCCATGTCCCCCCTCCCTGGGCTGACAGCACCCAAATCAGCCCCTCCAGCCCCTCCCCCAGGATTTCCTGTGATGAATACCCCACTGCTGGGCAGCACACACTCCGTGCCACTCCGCAGTGGCCGTGATGTAGGTGCCAGGCCCCCATGGGGCTCTGTGCAAGCTCTGGTCTCCCCCAGGACCCAGCACAGCTCACCCCTCTGGGTGGCAGAGGGGCACCCGGCCCTCGGGGCACCCCTGGGTGCTGGGGGTGCCTGCCCAGCATGGGCAGGAGTCAGGCAGGGTGAGCAGGGCCACGCTGCCCACCCAGCTCCTGTCTCCCCTTCCCTCCGCCCACTGCCAGAGACAGTAATTGAAATCGGTTGCGGGAGGCGAGCGAGAGCTGCTTGTCGGGCTCCGCGTTGGGCTGCTCAGCCATGTCATACTTCCTGCAGACACCATTCCCTCCCATCGCCGCCTGCTCCTGCCAGAGCCAGCATTTCATCTGCCCCCAGCACCCCGTCTCTTCCAGCCAGCCCCACATCCCGCCCCAGCACTGCTTTTCCTAGAGGTTGAATCATCCGGTTCTGGAAGCCACTGAGGGATGATCTTACAGCAAACATTCCCCCTTGCTGCCACCCCCCAGGGCATATGGGGACCACCAGAGCCTGCCCTGCCCGATCACCTCGCTCATCTCCCACCACTGGCTGATCTGGCATTTCAAGCACCTCTCTCCATTTTCACAGGGTCAGAGCAGCGCTCTTGCAGCTGATTAATATTTGATCCCTTCAGCACAGCTCGTTACTGCATTTAAATTATATATGTAATAATTCCTACTGGCACAGTGAGCGTGCAGGCTGGCTCCTGCCGCTTCTCCCGCAGGCTGGGGGCCGAGCAGATCCCCAGCCTTGGCCAATGGGACCCTCTGGCACCTCGGAGGATGTGAGGAGTGGTGCCAGGTCTCAGCACAGGGCAGGCTGGCAGCAAGCCAGGCAAATAGAGGCATTTGCAGCTGCCTCTGAGGGGTCCAGGCAGCTCCTTCACCCACCCGAGGATGCTCACGGTGGGAGCAGTGCTGGTCCTCCGGTTGTCCCCATCTCCCCAGCAGCAGGAGGAAGGGATGCTGCCACTCCCGAGCTCCTGCCTGCGACTGGAGGGAATCCATTACCTCCCTGGTTATAGGCAGCTTTCAGAGGCAATCTTTCAATTGTGCGCATTTAAAGAATTGATTGGAGGCGAAATTATCCTCTCCCGTCAGAGCCGCTGGAGACACAACTTCATTCGCCTCCCCCGGGGGCTGTTGGTACTCCCAGGGGACCCCACAGCCAGGGTCAGCCTCAATCCCACCCCGGCAGGGGCTGCACACAGGGAGTGACAGCCCCAGCAGCCCCGTGCCAGCCTGGGGGTCCCACCAGCGGCACAGAAAGAGGGGGGTCTTTTCTCCTCCAAACCAGGCCTGAGGGGTGCCCTTCTCATGTCCTTGCCCAAGCTTCTTTGCACCCCATTTTCCCCCACATTTCCACTGCTCTGGCTCTGCCTGGCAGCCCTGCCTGGCACGGCACCCTGCGCTGAATTCATCCCCGCCACTGCAAACCCACAGACGCTCCCTGCGGCAATCAGGCTCCCGGGCAACGGCGGGGCTGGGTTGGCTCAGCCTGTGCCCCACATCCCCGCGGGACAGCCCTGCCCTCCCGCTCCCTGGCTTAAGAGCATTATCCAGATAATCCTGGCCTGGCGGCACGGCAGCGTGGCGGTGACGAACTCCTCCGAGGCACGCAGGGCACGAGCACACGCGCCGTTAATTACAGGAGCGGGCGCCTGCCTCCCTCCCCAGCCCCCTCCCCACGCCGAGACCCCAGCCAGCACCCCCATCACCAGGGGCACCCTGTCCTCCAAATACATCACCCCTCTGGGCACAGTGCATCTGGCTGATGCTGGATGCTGAGGTACAGGTCATGAGGGCACAGCCAGGCCCTGTGCCCCTGTCACAGCCTGTGCTGCTTCCTAATGCCCCAGGCTGCCAGGACCCCAAGGAATTCCCTCCAGCATGGTTAAGATGATCCCTGCAAAAAAATGCTTGGCCTGCCATGGCTTTGGAGAGCTGGGGAAAGGGGCTGAAGGAGCTGTGCCTGGCACCTTACCCCTCAGCTGCACCAATGCCATGGGGTCCAGACCCCACTGTGGACACCACGGGCTGGTGGTGCTTCACAGCTGGGGCAGGAGAGAGACAGGATCAGACCCTGCATTGCCACCACTCAGACCACATCACCGAGCTCCCCAACCTGGATGAGGAGTCCAAGGCTCCCTGACCCCGTGTCCCTCAGACCCATGGCTCCTCCTCATCATGCACCAGCCCATGGATGCCAAGTCAAGGCCACGGTGACACTGAGCATGGCAATGCTGCATGGAACCCCAGGTGCTGCCTGGGAGCCCTGCCTGATGGAGGATGGGGAGCTTGAGGCATGAGCCACACAGGCAGCTCCCAGTACATGATGAGGGGATACAGGGTGGACAAGACCCAAGGGTCCCAGCTCTGGGAAAAGCTCAGCACCTCCCAGAGCATCCCTACTTTTAAGACTGGGAAATGCACATGCAGTGTTTAATTAACTTTATTGATATTCAGAAATTAGGGGACTGACTAGAGGTAATTGCTCATTAGAAATCATTAAACTGACACAGTAAGCACTAGCCTCCCTTGGGGGAAATCTGCCCCGCTCAGCGCCCTGCTCCCATGACAGAGCCAGCGACATGGACCCCCCATTCCAGTTTTGCTGCACCCACCAGCAGGGCAGGAGTTGGGGGTGCCGTGTCATTGCCCCACTTCCTGTCCCCATCCACTCCCTTTCCAAAGAAAGAAGGCTGTGGCAGCAGCCCCAGGCGGCAGAGCGAGCTGGGAATAGCAGCGGGCGCAGGACCAGGGCGCCCTTCCCCGGCTGGGCTCCGCTGCCAGATGGGGAGTTTATGTAACTCCCCGCACGGCTGCTGCCTGCAGCCGGTGCCCACATCCCGCATCCCACCGGGGCCAGTGGGGCTGGACCACGACCCACCCATCGCCCCATGCATGGCCACAGTGCTCCGGGGCACCCCAATCCCAGGACAGGTCTCCCCAATCCTGTTTTTGGGGCATCGGAACCACGAGGCATCGAGGCTGCCGGTGCCCCACGGGTGGCGGAGACAAGGAGCCGAGCTGGGTGTTGGCTGCTCTCCTTGGCAAACCAACACCCACCACCCCTGCGTCCCCCGTGTCCCCTGCAGAGCTGGAGGGGTCACCTCAACAGGGAAGAGAGGGAGAAAGAACCAAATGCCCCCAGAGCCCCCCACCCGGCAGTGGGGACCGCACGGAGGGACCGGCTCACGGCATAGCCAGCCTGAGGGTGGCTCGAAGGGCTCGGTGACGGCGGGAGCGGGTCCCGCCGTGCCTGCCCAGCCCCCGGTGCAGCGATGCTTCCCCCGCCGGTAACACCGGCAGAGGGGCTGCCTCCGGAGCCTGCCGGGGGCGGCGTTGCACCAGCCCGGCTGCAAAGCGCTGTGCGCGTCCCCGGAGGGGGTGGCGGTGGGGCGGATAACGGGGAGGGGGGATTCTCGGTTCACCGAGGGAAAACGGGGAGCGTCTCCTCCGCACCGGGGGGCGAACACGAGTTGGCAAAGTTTGACGACGACGGAGGCGGGTTGAGGCCACCCGGTACCCGGGGGTGGTTGGTGTGCGCGGCGGGAATGACCCGGGGTGTCGGCCGGCTCTTACCGTGTGCCGGGGCGCGGAGCAGCGCGGCGAGCAGCGGCAGGAGCAGCGCGGGCGGCGGGCCCATGGCCGGCGGCGGTCAGCACCGCGGACAGCTCCGCTGCGGGCGCGGCGGCGGCGGCGGCGCCCCGAGCGGCGCCCGCCGATACCGGGGACGGCGGAGGAGGGGGGCCGTAATGCTCCGAGCGCGGCGCACACCAATCCAAGGATCGGGGGGGGGCTCTCCCCGCCTCCCCCTCAGCCCCCCCGCCCCCCCCGCCGTAATGCTCCGAGCGCGGCGCTCGCCAATCCCAGGGACAGGGCGGGGGGGCGGCCGTAATGCTCGAAGTGAGGCGCTCGCTAATTCCAGGGACGAAATGGGGGGGGGCCTGCCCCCACCCACCCCTCGCCGTAACTCTCCGAGCGAGGCGCCCTCCAATCCCGCAGGCTAGGGAGGGGGGGGACTCCTCCCTGCTACCCCACCCCCACGCCGTAACTCTTCGAGTGCGGCGCCTGATAAAGCTGGAGATGAAGGCTGGGGGAGGGGGATCGCCTAATCCCCCCTTCCTCCCCGAATCCCGGCTACCCTCCGGGGTGGGGGCCACCAAAGTGTGTGGGAAAGGTGCTTGGTGCCCACCTCACCATATCCTACCTCCCCACCCTAACAGAACTCTCACCACAGCCGCCCCCATTTGCCCTTCCCCATTCCTAAATAACCCAAATTAGGGCTGGGTTTATCATCCGCCAAGCAGACACCTGGACCCGGAACAGCACGGAGAGGGGCTGATATTCTTTATGGTGGGGGTCCAACAGCCCCTCCCCAGCTCCCTGCCTCCGGGTCCCCGAGGGCAGCCAGCCCTGCAGCGGGCAGATGGTGTTGGCACCGGCACCGAGCAGCTCCATGGTGGCTGATGGACGGCTCTTGCGGGTGTTAAAAATATAAAAAACGCCAATCTCTTTGTTTAATAACCCCCTCCCCATCCCTCCAAAAGCCCAGATGGCTTCGCCTCTCCGGATCCCCCGCAGCCCGGCCAGCCCCGCTGCACACACAGCCCACGCAGCCGGCTCCGCTGGGGGTTTAATTTTAATCCCAGGTCCTGCTTTGCCGACATGCATCATTCCTGCCGTGGAAAACGGCATGGCTTGGCATGGGGAGCCGAGAGCAGAGCAGCAGCCAGTCCCACGTCATGGGCTGTGTGCCACCAACCCCGTGGCACTGTCTGTTGTGCCACCAGCCCCACGGCTGTGGTAGGAGCAGGGCTGGAAGCGATGCTGGGATCCTCCTCATCCCGGGGGTGCTGCCGGCTCTCCCGCAAAGAGCTTTCAGCTCTAAACCCAAAACTTTGATCCGCCGGTAGCACCATCAATGTTTAATGCAGCAAAGCCCTGGTAAGGCTGGGAAGATGAGCATTTTGAGGCCAAATTGAAGTTTCTAATATTATGATATTCAAATAATTTTAATCTGCCTGATGCTTCTCCAGGCATGTACCTGGACTGCTAATGAAGGGCTGCCTTCAGCCGCTGTTGGTTTTGACAGAAAACAAACAATCCTTTGCAGGTGCCATCACAGGGTTGGGAATGGAGAGGTCTGGGGAGGAAAATGGGGGCAAGCATGCATGGAGCCAACATGTTGTGGCTGGGAGAAGAGGATGCTGTGTTTGCCTCGGCTCCCTGAGGAACAGCATTGCTCCCTAATTCTTTTTTAAGTGTCGGTTTGTGCTTGGTGAAAAATGAGGCTGGCACAGATGGATGATGGGATTTTAGGAAACTTCTGTCCCAGTGTACCGTGGGCAAAAAGGGTACAAGGGGTGCAGAGTCCAACACCTATCACGTCTCATCTGATCCTTGCCCAGTCTTGGCCAAAGATCCCTCATTCCCCATTTCCCCAGTGCCACATGGATCTGAGCTGGGGCAGCTCTCACAGCCTCTGCCAGGCAGTTCTCCAAGCCCCCATTTCCCCCTCCCCACGCCATTGCCAGCCCAGAGTTTTCCCATCCATCCCCCCAGCCCACACAGGGAATATTTCATTTTTACTGAGCTCTCCTGACCCACGCCGGCTGCTTAGGGAAATGGATTTCTTGCTGCCACAAGCATTGCCTCCAGTCAGTATAAACCCAGGGAGGAGGACATGGCAGGGGTGATGGAAACCTTGACACAGGGCTGGGGGTCTCCCCAAAATTCACCCTAAGGCAAGTTGTTGTCCTGCAGCTGCTTTTTAGGCTTTGGGGGTGCAGACCTCCCTGATGCCTGGGTTCAGCCCTGGTGAGAGTACCTTGCAGAAAAAAAGCCGTGGCTTGAGGGGTCCCACAGAACTCTGGGGATGGTGATTTGCATCCCACCAAAGGTCTCACCATCTCTGTAACCTCGCAAGCAAGGCTTTTCCATCCGTTCTATTACCACACCGCTAACGGGAGAGGAGTTAATTTTTACCATTTAACGTTTCACAGATAATTAATTATTCCTCATCTTTCCAGCAAAAAAAAGGAAGAGAGAGTAAAGGGGCTATTCAAAGCAAAAAAAGTCAGCTGAAACCTGGGGAAATTGGTGAATTATTTGTAACATCAAAGGCGAGCGAGGATGTGCTGATTAAACGGGGCCCTGTGCGAGGCAGAGCCCTGGGCATTGTGGTGATGCTGAGACTGGGATGCACTCATTGCAGCAGTGCTCATGGGCAGTGGGGTCGATGAGGGGTCTGGGGGGCACCCCAACCTCTGCCTGTGCTGCTCATCCTCCTCCTCTCACCTCCCTATCACTGCGAGCTGCCAGTTCTACCTTTGCACGATGTTGGAGTGTCCCTGTGACCTGGTGAGAGCCTTCAGTCCTCCCCATTGTTTCATTCATCACCAGAGGCAAGTGGCAAAATAAATAATGATATTTAACATTTTGTAATAATGACAATTAACCAGTAAATAATGCCTTTTTCACCGCAGAAGCCAGAGTAAATTAATTCCCCTAATTAGCTGTCAGGCAGCGTGGGGCAGTGGCGGCAGTGGGCAAAACTGGCAGGCCCTGCCTGTGTTATCCCCCACTCTGAGGCATTGTCCCCAAACTCCAGTCACACCCCAAAATTTTACAGATTTGCAAAATCCTCCCTGCTGCATCCTGGCAGCTCTGGTGAGTCCTAAATCACCCCTATCTCCCGTTAAAAAAATAATAACAGAAGATGGCAACAAAATGGTTTATGGCTGTAATAAATTGTGCTGGAGGAAAAAAAAAGAGCCCTGTTTGCCTGGAAGCAAGGAGGGGTTTCCCATTGGCACACACATGGAAGCCCCGTGTCCCACCACAGCTGGAGCCAGCAGTGACCAGTGGAAAGGTGGATTTATTGGAAGGAGTTTTCCTTCACATCTATGCCACCCGTTCACTCTGATCAGCTGAGCCGCCTGCCCTGGTGGGACCAGGTGCTGGTGTGGGTGGGGGAACGAGAATGTTCCTGCCCGGCCAGCCCCAGGGGGTAGGAAGAATGTGGCCCCTGTGTTCCCACAGAGCTGGAAGGTGGCCAAGGCTCCACCACTCTTGGACTCTTGGCTGGACTCTGCCCCGTTCCTCCCCTTGGCTCTCCTCCCAGCAGCCGCAGAGACAGAAGCAGGGACGAGGACGGACATGGCTGCCCCAAGGCAGCTCCAGAAGTCCGCCTACGATGTCATTGTCGTTGGGGCCGGCATCCAGGGCTCTTTCACTGCCTACCACCTGGCCCAGCGCCACAAGGACACTCTGCTGCTGGAGCAGGTATGGTGACCCCGTTCTGCCACGTCCCCGTTCCCAACGGGCTGGGGCGAGTGCCTGCAGACCTGGCTGCCCGCCACCATGGCACGGAGCAGAGCCACTGCTGGCACTGCAGTCCCCAGTGCCAAGACGCCCTGTCCCCAGCGCCAGGACCCTCCTGTCCCCAGCAGCAGGAGCCCCGTTTCCTGCTGTTCCTCAGTGCCGGGATTGACAGGACAGGCTGTGTCCCAAGGTGCCCTCTGCCGCCCGGCGCTGGTGTACACGGGGCTGGTGGGGTTGAGGGTGGCGGTGTCTGTGGTCACCCCCGTGTCTTCTCTGCCCCACAGTTCCTCCTGCCCCACTCTCGGGGCAGCTCGCACGGGCAGAGCCGCATCATCCGCAGCGTCTACACGCAGGAGTACTACTCCCGCATGATGCCCGAGAGCTTCCGCCTCTGGCAGCAGCTGGAGGCCGAGACAGGCACCACCCTCTACAGGTGATGGGGACAGGGACGCAGCCACCACCGGGCACCGTCCCTCCACCCCGCGGGACTGGTGGCGGTGACCTCTGGGTGGGATGCGGCTTCCTTGGCAGGCAGCTGCCAGTTCCTGGTAATTTTTGGGGCTCCATGAAGGAAATGTCATTAAGGAAATGAGCATCTAAATGATCCTCTGGTGCCGGGGTCAGGGCTGATGGCGCTGGCTGTATTCAAGGGGCAGAGTGTGATGTCAGTGTCCGGACCCTCCCCACGCATTTCGCTCTGCCCTTGTCACCCACATCCCACTGTGAGGTGCCCCAGCACCAGGGTGTAGCACATCCCGAGTATCACTGGTGTCACCGTGCCTCAGTTTCCCCCAGGGGCAAAGCAAAGGCGGGGGAGGTCCGTGCAGGGAGGAGGAGCAGGGCGAGCTGACGTGACTGGTGGGATGCAGGCAGACGGGATTGGTGGTGCTGGGGCCGCCGGGAGACCCGGAACTGGAGGCCTGCAGGAGGAGCCTGGGTGTTGACAAGGTCCTGGACGCCGCGGCGCTGGCCCAGCGCTTCCCTGGCTTCCGGCTGCAGGCTGGCCAGGTGGCCCTGGTGGACAACACTGCTGGGGTGCTCTTCGCTGACCGGGCACTGCGGGCAGTGCAGGTAGGCACTTCTGGGAGGGTGGAATGCCTTGAGATGACATGGGATGGTTTGGGATGGGATGAGGGTCCCCTGGGTCTACCCTCACAGCCACCTCCTGTCACCCTCCCTGTGCAGGAGGTTTTTCGCCGACATGGGGGCACCCTGCGGGACGGGGAGAAGGTGCTGCGCATCGAACCTGGGGCCACGGTCACTGTCACCACCACTGCTGGGGTGTACAAAGCCCCCAGGCTCATCATCACGACTGGAGCGTGGACCGGTGCCTTCGTGAAACAGCTGGGTCTCCGCCTGCCGCTGCAGGTAAGGCTTGGTGGCACTGGGGCTGGCACAATCATGGCTGGAGCTGATGGAGTGATTCCAGCCCCTGCGCATCGATGTCTGCTACTGGAGGGAGAAGCAACCTGGGAGCGCCAGTGTCAGTCCCTGCTTCTTGACCCGGGGTCTGAGCCAAGTCCCCCATGGCATCTACGGGCTGCCTTCCATTGAGTACCCAGGTCTGATGAAGGTGAGCAGGGCACAGCTGAAGGTGGGGGGGATTCCCTGACCAGCCCACCCTGACCAGTTGTCCTCCAGGTGTGCCACCACCATGGCAGCCCCACTGACCCAGAGAAGAGGGATCAGGTCCCTTCGAATGCCCCTCGCCCTGATGTTGCCCTCCTGAGCAGCTTCATCAGCAGCTATCTGCCTGGGCTGGAGACCCAGCCAGCAGTGATGGAGACCTGCCTCTACACGGTGAGACTTCCCCTGGGGAACAAATCCAGGCATCCGTGGTACTGAGCCTTCCCCCAACCCAAGATGGACCTCACCCTGTCTCCTCACCTTCACACCCTGGCTCCCCAGAACACTCCAGATGGAGATTTCATCCTGGACCGGCATCCCAAGTTCAGCAACATCATCATTGGCGCCGGCTTCTCAGGTAGACAAGGGCAGCCAACCCCCCAGTCCTGCACCCCAGAGCTGTCTGGGGTTGTGGGAATGGTTGTGTCCCCACCTTCCCTCTCCTTCCCACAGGCCATGGGTTCAAGCTGGCGCCAACGGTGGGGAAGTTGCTGTGTCAGCTGAGCCTGGGCGAGGAGCCATCCTACAACATGGCCCACTTTGCCGTCACTCGTTTCCCTGGTGTGCTTGGGGCTGCACTGTAGGTGTGGGACTCCAGACGTGTCCCCATGGCACCGCACTGGCCTGCAGCTGTGTCCCTGCATCCCAGTGTCCTCACACCCAGTCCACCTCCATCCCCATGTATCACCATCCCCCTGCACTCTGGGGACTCCCAACATGCTGCAATCCTCTAACCCCACACCCCAGATACCCTGCATCCCTGCACCCCAGATATTCCACCACCCCAGCACCTTTGCATCCTTGCTTCCCCACATCCCTGCATCCCGGTATCCTGCCTCCCCACATCCCAGCAATCCCCCATGCCATGCGGTGCCAAACCATCTCTACCAAGCACCCACTCCTGGGGAACAAAATTAAGCAGCTTTGTCACCCTCATGAAGATGGAGCTGGAGCAGTGCGGAGAGACACACTCGCTTAGGAGTCAAGTTAAATGTTTTAATGTTAAATGTGCCATTTTATTATCATTAGATCGCTCCCACTTAATGAAAGCGCATTAGCGCAGCGTGGCTTTATGGCAGCGAGCACCGAGCTTGGCCTGTGTGCTTCCAAGAGATGGTGGGGAAAGGGAAACAACCTGCCAAGGACTGAGGGGGGTCCCCAAGGTGCAGGTGCAGGGCACAGCACATGGCACGGGGACAGCACACGGCCAGGGCCAAAGCTGAGCTGTGCAGGCAGCCAGCAACGCACATCATCATCTCCTCCGCGTTAATTATTTAACGCCGGCAGGCAGAGGCTCTGTCCCGCTGCTCATCTGCATATTTATGAAGATTGATAAATGATTCAGCACTGGCACCCACGAGGGTTTCCCCCTGCCTCCCCTCCCCAGCACCCATGGGTGCAGCAGGCTCAGGGAAGAGGCCAGACTTGGCCTTTCCATGAAGCCGTGCATCCTTGCTGGGGCTGGATGCACTCCATCAGATCCGTGCACCATGCAAACACCCCCCCAAAATGGGGAGACCCCCCAGGCACATGGAGCAGGCAGCAGCCAGTATCACCAGCCAGAAATGACGTTTATTTTCATACTGAAAGGGGGGTGGGAGAAGATGCACAGCTGGGCTAGTGCAAAACAGCCAGGCAGAGGTGGGGGGCTGGGGGGTGACAAAAACCCAGGTGGGCACGTGGGACCCTGTCCCTATGTCCCCTTCCTGGCTGCCAGGTGGCTGCTCCCCAGGGCCCGGCCAGCGAGAGACGTCTTTGGCTCAACTAAAAGGGGTGTAAGAGGACGGCAGGGTGCCGAAGGGGGGAGTTTAAGTTATAAAACAAGGAGCCAGCAGGCACTGAGGAATAAATCCCGGGTGCCGGAGCAGCCGACTCCGCCGCCAAGGACAGACAGGAGGTGGGAGGGTGAGGGGTGCAGCCAGCGAGCCGGCCGGGCTGCTCCTCCCATGGCTGGAGCCGGGGGGGCGGCTGCATGTGTCCCCCCACCCCGCGCGGAAGAAATACCGGCTGCCCGGGGCGACCCCCGGAGCTGAGTGTTCCCGGGGCGGTGGGAAGTGGTGGTGGGCGGCTAGGCGGGGGTCTCGGCAGCCCGGCTCTCCGCCTCGCTGGCACTGGGGGAGCTGCGGGAGGAGCGACGTGTGTTGTCCCCGGCGTCCTGCTCGTCGTCCCATCTGTCGTAGGTGAAGGTGTGCCGGGAGCTCGTGGGGCTGTGGGAGAGAGCGGGGTTAGCGGGAGTGACACGGAGGGGCTCCATGTCCCCAGCATGCCTTGGCTGCTGAGCACAACTCCCCTCCGGCTGCAGTGGGAGCTGCGGTGAGCCAGCACACTGGCAGCCAGCTGGATGGAGCCTTGATTGCCTCCTTTTTTATTCTTTCCGAGATATTTGGGACATGCCTCACTGCAAACAACTCCTCGCTGCGCTGAGCTGAGCCCCTGCTCTGCAGTGGGGCCGAGCTGAGCCTGCCCAGGAAAAGGCTCACGGCTGCATGCCACCACCAGGGTTCTCAGACACCTTGACTGAGGGTCCTGGTTGTACCCGAGCCCAGGGATGGATGCTGGGGGCATTGCTCCCCAGTATTCCATGATGCCTTCCCTTCCTCTGGGACAGGCAGCCCAAGGCAAGCACATTTCCAAAAGGCTTCTTTCCCTTCCTCCAGCCATTTTCCTATTCAAGCCATCAGAAAGGATGAAGCCTGCTCTGAAACCACTGCCAGCGAGCCCAAACACACCCTCTCTGCATCAAACAGCGTGCAGAGCTCCACAGTACAGCAGGTTGATGCCATTCACCCCAAATTCCCATCACAGGCACCCAACAGAGCACAGGACAACTCTGAGCTCCAGCAGCCCAACCTGGGTTCCCCCCTTGCCACGGGTGCTGCCTCCCCTCATGCTCACACACTGCAGTGGGTGCGTGTTAGTACCCATCCCAATCCCCCCTGCTCCTGGGGGCTGTGCTGTCCATCAAACCCTTAAAAATGTCCCGAAGGAATAAATCCAGATGTATCCTGACCGATGGCTGGGGAGCCAGGAAGGGATTAGCACTTCCCGGTGTCCCGCAGCTGCTAATCCTGAACACGCTGCGTCCTGGCAGCACGGGCAGCTGCCGGTCCCGCTGCGGCCACGCCGGGGATCTCCCCACGGGTGGAGATGCGTTGGGGATGCCCCGCAGCAGCCCAAAGCAGGGCTGCTGCAGGCACAGAGGGCTGCCCCATGCCGGGGTGCCCCACGCCGGCAGAGGAGAGCTCCGGAGTCCGGAGAGGGTTAGGACGAGCGGTTAGTGGCACACGGGGAGGTTCATGCTGCACGGCACACACCGCTCCCACCTCCTGCCTCAGTCGCTCTCGGGACGGTACAGGTACTTCATCATCAGGTTGTCCACCTGCTTCTTCCGCTGCTTCTCCTCCTTCTTGCCCCGGGCAGGACGTGTCGGCTCCTCGCTCCCCGCCGCTCGCGGGCCCTTCTTGACACTGGAGGTGCTGCGGTAGGAGCTGGTGGAGCCGGAGGAGGACTCGGAGGAGGAACTGGACTCGGATGATGACTGCTGCTTCTTCTTCTTCTTCTTGGATTTCTTCTTGCTTTTCTTGGCACGTTTCTTGGAGCTCTTCTTCTTCCGCTCCTCCTCTTCCTCGGAGGAGCCCGAGCTGCTGCGGGACCGGCAGCTGTGCCGGGAGAAGTCGAGGGCGGATGCGGAGCGGCGCAGGCTGCCGGAGGGGCGGTCAGCGGCGCCCAAGGGGGCCGCGCTGCGGACGCTCCTGACACTCCGGACACTCCGGCCATCGTCCCCCGAGTCAGCCTCGGGGCTGGAGTAGCCCCTGGCCCGCAGCGGGCGGTAGCTCAGCACCTCTTGGATGGCGGCTTCCAGGTCGGGGTCGAGGTAGGAGCGGTGCCGCACGGGACGGGCGGCCCCAGGACCCTCCTCCTCGGAGGCTGCGCTGCGGGGCCGTGGGGGCACAGAGAAGCTGCGCCCCAAGAGGGGCTGCCCGCGGGACCCGTCGTCAGCCTCATCCAGGCGGCTGCGGGCCAGGGAGAGCCGCGACTCAGGGCGGCCCTCGGGGCCCCCGCGCCGGCTCCGCAAGCTGCCTGGGCTGGAGAGGGCGAAACTCAGCACCGAGCACCCCTCGTCCCCATCATCGCCGTCCTCCAGCCCGCGCCAGGAGGCGGAGGAGACGCGGCTCACTGGGGCGGAGGCAACAGAAGCTTTCTCTACGTCGGTGGCCGAGAGGGACCACCGCTTGTCCAGCCCTTGGCGAGCCCGGCCGCTGGCGTCGGCGAAGGCGCGGGCGATGACGGCCGCCCGGTCCTGGGGCTCGCCGCCGCGGGCCGCCCTGCGCGGAGGGCGCTCGGGGGAAGGCGGCCGCTCGCCCAGGGCGCTGAACAGCGTCTGCTCATCCCCGCGGCCGCCTATGGAGTCCTTGAGGCCCGGCCGCTTCCTGTAGCTGAGGGAGCTCAACACCGACACGGGCCGCTCCTCGGGCTCGGGGCCGTCCGGAGGGGCTGACCTGTGCCGCGGCACCGCGGCCCCGCACGCACCGGGGAGACAAGAGAGACACGGAGATGAGCGGGCGAAGGGGGGGGCCGGCGAGGCGGCCGCGGCAATTTGCGTCAGCGGGAAATGGCATCGTGGAAAAATGTCATGTAAATGTGGGAATTGTTCTAGCCCAGCACTTTGATTCCCCTTTAAAGTGTTGCCTTCAATTTATTTCATTGTTGGCTACCTGGAACCGCTGCGTTTGATTCCCGGCTTCAGAAAAGGTGGAATTATCTCCAATAACAAAATGTTTTACATCTGCACCGCTGAATAAATTAAACCAATTAACAGAAACCAGCTCAGATCTTTTCCCCTGCTCGGCAGAGGGAGGGAGTCCCCTGGGACTCCTGGAGCCCTGCTAGGAAATTGGGTTTGGATAAAAGCAATCTGCGCACAGCAGGCAAGCGTTTTCCAAGAGGAAGGGGAGTGGGGCTGCGTGCCCCAGCCCCATGCCGTGGGTGCACCTGGGCATGTCCCCCACCTCTGCCAACATTTTCTGACAGGTGTGGGGAGGGAGGTGTGGGACTGCACAGGAGGGCAGGACAGAGCAGGGAATTAGTCCTGGAATGATGGAATGCTGCACAGAGCTGAAGCCCAGCACCGCAAACCCTGGGGAGGCACATGGGGTAGGGGCTGTGGATGCCCCATATGCCTCCAGGGTGGGATGAGGGGACCAGGGAGGTCCCCTTGGGCAGGGGAACATGTGTCCCCAGTGGAGACAGAGCTGCTCAGCAGCATTAACCCTTCCCTAGCCATCCACACAAGCACCAGGTGGGAACACAGCACCAAATGCCACATCCCACAGGCACCCACCCAGCCCTGTCCATGTCCCAGCCCAGCTCAGCCCATCCTCTGCCCACCAGCGCCGTGCCCAGCCCTGCACCCACCTGCTGCCCTTCAGGCTGCCGTCATCCGAGAGCGCTTTGGAGGAGCCTTTGTTCTTGGAGAGCCAAGACTTCACCCCATCCACGCGCTCCTCCAGCTCCGAGTCCACATCTGAGTCACCGTCGCTGCCGGAGGAGCGGGTCAGGGTGGAAGAAAGCAAGAGGTCAGCAAGGGGCAGTGAGTTTTTGGGTGCTGGAGAGATGGAAGTGCATTGGAAGGCACTGAACCCCTCCAGTACCCACTGCCTGTGTACCCTGGCATGGGTGAAACCCCATCCTGTGGTTCTGCTCCATCTCTGGGACGTAATCTGCATGCACGTAGTTCAACCTGCAAGCCAGGGGCTCCCTGAAACACCCCCAAACCAGCCCCATGGCTGCCCAAAGGGGCAACAACATCTTCCTGTCACTGCATGGCTCCAGAGCTGGAGACAGCAAGGCCAGGCTTAGGGGCAGCAGGCAGGGCACAGCTCCAGAAACACAGGAGATTTCCAGCTCCAGGATTGGGAAGGAAATAAGTGGGTTCATTTTTATAGGCCACCGTCGAGTGCAGAATTACAGCGAGGAAGAGCAATGCTGATGGCCCCGGGTAAACAGGAGTTTAGCAGGCGGAACAGAAACGACTCCGCCACGGCGGGCGTGGGAGCACAGCGGGCAGATTTACAGCCCTGCCGTGCCCGAGAGCCCCTGATTTACGTCTCGGCGTAAAAAAAAAGCCCTATCTGGCTTAAACCATCTAATTTATAACGGCCGTTCGTAACCATATTGATTGCCTTTAGAAAGAAGGTGCTGTCTGCATTGCAAAATCCATTCCTCCACGTTAAAAGCATCCCTGAATAAATCTCTCTTAATACCTCACCGCTTACTGCTTTCATTAGGGTTATGGCAGCACCGTCGGGATCTATACGGAAATTGAAACAGTGTGGTCCCCTCTTGCCACCCCGCTCCCACCAGGTCACTCCAAGGAAGGGATGGGATGTATCATAAGATCTTAAATGGCCTTTTATCTGCCTGGTTTTGGGCTTATTCCCTGCCTGGGAATGAAGGCAAACAGCACAAGGGACAGGTTGGGGTAGACTCTGTATATGAATCCTTCTCTTTTTAAATTCAGAGCAACGAGCCGCGCTCCATCCTGCGCATCTCCCTCCCCTGCAATACATCCAGGCAACGCTGGGCTTGGAGGAAAAAAAAAACACCAACAAAAAAACACAGAATGACACCAAAAAAAAAAAAACCCCAACGAGCCCCAAAAACAAGCTCTGGGGACAGCTAAGGTTTTCTGACCAATGGAATTAAGCTCCACATCAAACACAGTTTATGTCCAGGAAAACGTGCCGTTAGTTAAGCAGGACCCGGGTCGATGCGGGTATTAATTAGTGGCAGCAGGGCTCCATTGCTGCCCCATTCGTCATCAGCCACGGCAGAGCATCAACCCCCACCCCATCCCAGGGGCTCGTCCCGTCCCCATGCATGGGATGTGGTTATGTGCCGTGCTGTGCCGTGCTGTGCCGTGCCGTGGGTGCTGTTAGGGCATGCTGAGTTGGGCCAGTGGCATGCGGGACCCCGGCCCCCGGGGGTGAGGTGGGGGTTAGGGGAAGGGGAGGAAGGAAAGAGATGCTCCTCACAGTTTACTCTTTCTTTTCTGATACTTTGCCACCATGTCCTGCAAACTGGGAGGGGTTGGTGGGGAGGCAGGGTCGGAGAGGGGAGAAACACAACAGAAAATAAATCAAATGAAAGGAAAATAAATTAAAAAAAGACTAAGTGGGTGGGAAACAGTTATGGGCAAATTAAATTATGGGAAAGGGTCAGGGGAGGGAGGTGAGGCTGCCCTGTGCCCCTGGAGTGGGGTTGCACCCAGCTGGATCCCAGCATCCCAGGTTGGGTGTTGGAGAGTATCCCAAGAAAGGCAACAGAGTTGGGGAAGGGTCTGGAACATAAGTCTGATGAAGAACAACTGAGGGAGCTGCGCAAGGTCAGCCTGCAGGAAAGGAGGATCAGGGAGGACGTTTTCACTCCCAACAACTTCCTGAAAGGAGGTTGTAGCCGGGGGGTCAGGCGTTGTTCCCAAGGAACAAGAAAAAAGACAAGAGGATATAGCCTCAAGTTGTGCCATGGGAGGTTTGGATATCAGGAAAAATTTCTTCATCAAAAGGGTGGCCAGGCATTGGGACAGGCTGTCCAGGGAAGTGGTGGAGTCATTCCCTGGAAATATTAAAAAATGTGGCACCTGGGGACATGATTTAGTGCTAACATGGCAGTGCTGAGTTAATGGCTGGAGTCGATTATCTCAGAGGTCTTTCCCAACCTAAACAATTGTATGATTCCATAATTCTATCCTGGGCTGGGCTGGATCCCAGCATCCCAAACCTCCTGCCAGCTTGTGCTGCCTTGGCTCCTGGGGCTCTCTGGGCTGCTTCCAGCCAGCTGGCAGGATCCTGGATGCATGTCAGGCACCTCCACAAGTGGTTGAAGCTCATGGGGGCTGCGGGTGGACGGGGGGATGGATGCACAGACGCATGGACTGATGCCTGTGTGCACAGGTGCCCGATGCACGGATGGACAGACGCGGGTGCACGGACAGATGCATGTGTGCACGATGCATGGATGGATGCACAGACAGCATCCTGCCAGGGCCAGGCAGAGCCAAGGGGGTCCCTGTGGCATTTCTGAGGTGGAGAGGGGAAGCGGTGATGCCCAGGGAGGTGCAGGAGCTGGGCCCAGTTGCTCTCTCACCTGTTGATGAGGTCCTCATTGCTGTCACTCTCCATCTCATCCTCGATGGCCGCCTGCAGGTCCCCGATGCGCTTGAAGGCCAGCTTCAGGTCTGACTGCAAGCTCTGGTTGGCGGCTTCCAGGCTCTCCAGGTCCATCTCCTGCGGGGAGGGAGTGGGATGAGCCGCATTCCTCAGGGAACACCCCTCCTGTCCCCTGCCTGGCCCTACCACAGGTGCCTCACCAGCTCGTGTTTCTTGCGGCTGGCTTCTGCCTCCTTCTTGGCCAGCTCGCCCATCTCCTCCTTGACATCACGGAGCTGCCGCTGCAGCCGCTTGTTCTGCTCCTTCTCCCGGTTCTCGGCGGCCGCGCGCTGATCCCGCTCCTCCGTCAGCTTCTCCATGTTCTCCTTCAGCCGCGTGGCCAGGCTCTGCCGAGCAGCAGGGTCACCCCAAACCCCCCCACAGACCCCTCACCCCGACACCCACCAGAGGATGATGCGAGGATGGATCCCACTCCCATCAATTTACACAAGCAGATGGAGGAGAAACCGCCCCCTCCCAGGGCCAGGGAAGGGGCAGAACAACAGCAAGGGCTTTGTTGAATTGGAAAAATAGATTTAACTGTGTGTGAAGTAATTAAAACATGTAACGTAGGGAAAAAATAGCTCCCGTTCTCCCCCAGCCACCGAGCCAGCCGCTACATATTTATGGCCCCGGCAGAGAGAGTGGAGAAGGAAATAATAGCTTGGAAAATATGAAGAGGAGAGCTAAGCTGCCGCGCTCCCCGGCAGAGCTGCGGAGGCAGAATATAAAACAGGCTGCGTTCGCGGGACTGGGGAGTCTATAATTTCCCTAAGTCGATGCAGGGAAAGAGCAGCACTTTGCCGGGCTGGGCGGTGGATTACTGTTATCAGTGCTTGCAGGGAGCCTTCCCTGTGGAGATGGGGATGGGCTGCCAGAGAGGGAGGGCTGCAGCGTGGGGGGTCATGGGGATGGGAGGCACTCAGAAGACCCTCAGGCAGCTTTGTTATGGTCCTGTTGCACCCCTGTCCCAGCTGGAGCAGAGGGAAAGCCCTGTGACTACCTCTAGGCGCTTCACTTGTGTCCTCTCGAACTCCAGCCTGGTCTCCAGCTCACGGATTTTGGCCTCCTGCCGGCTCACCAGTGACTTGTCCACCATGGATTGCTCCAGGAACTCCAGCTGGCTCTGCAGACCTTGCAGCTGTGGGAGAGGGCACAGCCTCAGCCTCGACCACAATCACCCTGCCCCCCCTGCCACGCTGTCTTGGAGGAGAGCTGCTGGCCATGCTGCGCCCATCCTGATGGAGAGCTTCCCACGGGACTGCTCTGCACCCACACAGTGGAGAGGGCCTCTCATGGTGTGGGCAATGGGTCTCTGAGTGCCCCCCACTGCCCTAGCTTCACTCAGGGTGCATCTTCACCTTCTCCTGCAGCTCCTGCTTCTCCTTGCTGACCTCCTCCAGCTGTGCCTGGAGGTCATTCATCTGCGCCAGGTCCCGGGACGCCTGCAGGACACATCAGGGCCATCAGTGGGGGTCCCACTGAGCTGGCTCCAAGAGGGAGATCTTGAGGGTGTGGGGTGGGTGCAGCTGCTGCTCCCCTTTCACCTGGGCCACAGCTGCCTTGTGCTTCTTCATCAGCTCATTCATGTCCTCCTGGTCCTCCTCCAGCCGGCTCTGCACCTCATTCTTTTCTCGCTGCAGACGGCTCAGCTGCTCCTCCAGCTGCAGGGAGCCCCACGTGTCTCCCACTGCACCCCAAGAATGGGGCACTCACCCCCCAAACCCACTCCAAAGAGTGTGGGGCCACCCTGGGTGCAAATGGGGCATAGTCCCACCATGGTTCATCACAGCTCAAACCCACTCACCGCTGCCTTGGCCTTGGCAAGGTCATCGATCTGCAGGTGGAGGTCCTCGATCTCCACCTCCATGGATTTGCGGGCCTTGACAGCGGCTGCACAGGTGAACTCCGACTCTTCCAGCTGCAGGAATATAGCTCAGTGCCTGGCCAGGGAACAGGGACACCCTGTGTCCCTCAAAGCCTGCAGTATGAGGAGTTTCTAGGTGCACACCTGATTCTTGAGCTGGGTGATCTCCCTCTTGCTGGGTGCATTGTTTTTCAGGTGGTCCAGCATGATCTGAGCATCAGCCAGCAGCGCCTTTGTTCTCTTCAGATCCCGGCGCAGGCGCTTTTCCGTCTCAAAGTCCCGCTGGTTGGCCTGTGGCAGGGGAAAATCTGTCATGGCTCCAGGCCAGAGGGGTATCCACCCCACCACGGCCACCTCAAGATCCATCCCCAAAGCAAGGCAGGTGCCCAGCTGCCCTTCACCCCACCTGCTCGCTGACAGCGGATAACTTGCTCTCCAGCTCCCGCTTCTCTCTCAGCACCTTCTGCTTGTCCTCGTACTCCTCCTCCAGCTGCACCTCCATCTGCTTCAGCTAGGGGACAGCCAGGGGGCAGCCAGTCAGGGCGGTGAGGACGGGTCATGACCCCCTTCTCACGTGTCCCAGCACCCCGGGGACACTGAGTGACCCCACCAGCTGGGTGTTTGCGCAACCAGAGGCACAAAGCCCGGCATGTGCTGGCCCGGGCAGCAGCAGGACTGGTCGGACCCGCTGGGCCGGTGGAGCCGGGCTGTGGTCGGCTGTGTGGGAGCCGGGTGCTGCGTGACGGTGCCCGGCTGGCAGCTCCCAGCACCAGGCCAGGGTATGGGGAGGCATCCCAGGCCCTCCTGGGCAGAGGGGCCACAGCTGAGCCCTACCTTCTTCTGGCATGACTGCCGGATCTCCTCCACCTCCTCATCACGGCTCTCCACCTCCTTGGCGTGGGTCTGCCGCAGCCGCTCCATCTCCATCTCCAGCCGCAGCTTCGCCTGCAAACAATGGGGATGTGGTCAGAGCGAAGGGGACCCCTCCATGCCACTCTCCAGTCACCACTCACCCTGAAAACCCCCAGGTCTGAGGCCAGCTGGGCTGCCCGCCCCATGGTGACCTGCCGGGCCATGGCACGGAGGGCCCGGAGCCGTGTCGGCCGTGGCAATGCCTGGCTGCCTCCTCTTCCCAGGCAAGCCCGGCCCAGGTAATAACAGCCCTGCATGAAACCACCCCACCCAGAAACCTCGCCCCTCCCCGCTGTACCTGCTCCAGCATCTGGATGGTCCCAGCCTGCTCATCCAGTTCCTCCTCCTGGTCTTTGACCTTCGCCTCCAGGTCCCTCAGCTGTTTCTTCACCTTGGCCAGGGAGGCTTCGTCCTTTGACTCCTGGGAGGAGATGTCCTGCAGCTCTGCCTCCAGCGCCTCCGCCTTTTGTGTCAGCCCGGTGATGTCCGAGTCCTTGTCCTGCGAAAGACAGGGTCACTGTCAGTCCAGGGCACCCAGTGGTTGGGAAGCTGGGGAGGGTCTGGGGGCCACTCACCTCCAGCAGCTGCTTGAGGCCAAAGACCTCTGCCACCAGCACATCCTTCTCTCGGCTCAGCTTCTCCCGCTGCAGCCGTTCCCGCTGTGCCTCCTCATGCGCCTGTGAGAGCTCGCTGTCAAACCTGCATGGGGAGAGTGGGGTGAGCACTCAGCACCCCAGGGACTGATCATCAGCCCTGTGACAGGGGCACTGCACTGAGCACCCCCTTCCCTCAGCAGCAAGCACTGGGAAGGGGGGTGTGCTGCTGAGTGCTTGTGTGAAACACACTGTTGATGAGTCTTTAATTGCCAGCACGGTGGCACCGAGTCACTCAGACACTCCTCCTGACGTCTTCACTCCATGCTAATGGGGAGTGCAGCACTGACCCCAGCAGCATCTCAGCTGTTCTCCAGGGCCAGCATGTGCTCATGGAACCACGGCTGTCAAAAGCAGGGGCTTGGCTACTCCAAGGGCACACCAAACCCACCAAGCAGGACATGGAGGGGTCTCTAGGAGAGACGGGCTCTTGTGGCACCTCAGCTCCCACAGCTGCATCCCAGTGCTGGGATGTGGCACCTGGGGACATGACACCAGTCCCATCCCCAAAGAGGACACACAAGCCCCTGTTGAAGGAATGCTCAGCACAGCCTGTAGACAGGCAGCAATGTGGCAATCTCTCCCAGTGCCCCTGGGATGGGATCAGCCGGGTTTGCTCCGAAATCACTGCCTTTGGGGCTTGGAAAACAACCCCGCGCTTGAGTTTGTGACCTGCGTTAAACACCTCGGCAGCTAATCCCCATTTTTCCTTGCGCTGGGTAATAAACAGCTGCATTAGCACAGACTCCAATCCGCGGAAATTGAAATTAATTAGATTGGATTCTCTCGCCGTATTTGTGTGTGTGATCATTACCATAATGAGATGAAAGCGTCCCTGCTGCTTAATAACGTTAGCAAACTTTGGGGCTGGGAGAGGGGACGGGATGGCAGCGCGTGCCGAGTGGAGATGCAGGGCACTAGCAACCCCCGCCATGGGACACGACCCCACATGGGATCACTCAGCTCTGGGCCCCTCAAAAGGGCATGGGAATCCCCCCTCCAAAACAAACACATCCAACTTGGGCAGCCCCATCCCGCTGGAGCCAAGTAGGAGCTGGTGAGGTGCCCAAATGCCTGCTAAAATGGTAATGCCACTTCGCCAGAGGCGTGTCCCCCATGGCTCCCCCGCCATCAGTACACGGTCCCCACCTCCGCTGCTTCTTCTCCAGGTCATGGTTGCGTCCCTGCTGTCCCTCAAGGTGCAGCTTGGTGTCCTGCAGCTCGGCAGCCAGGCGCTGGCACTTTTTCTTCAGCTGCTGCAGGGCTCGCTGACTCTCCTCGCTGTCCGCCTGCAGGTCCGCCAGCTGTGGGCAGAGGTGGCCAGGCAGTGAGGGCTCTGGGATGCCACCATGTCCCTGCTGTCCTAGCCATGCTGAGGGGACATGGGAGTCCCCAGAGCTGAGCCCCTACTCACCTTGCGCTCCAGCTGCCTCTTGCCCTGCTGCTCCACCTCCAGCTTGTCCTCCAGCTCCTGCTGCAGCCGTTTCTTGGTGAAGTCAATCTCCCGCACTGCCCGCTCGTATTTCAGCCGCCATT
The DNA here is from genome assembly GCA_013398615.1 of Brachypodius melanocephalos. Taxonomy (NCBI): domain Eukaryota; kingdom Metazoa; phylum Chordata; class Aves; order Passeriformes; family Pycnonotidae; genus Brachypodius; species Brachypodius melanocephalos. The sequence continues at coordinate 4,033,666 of VZSR01002145.1, read as the reverse complement.
CACCACCTGTGTGGGGAAACGTGGTCACCAAGGGGCTGTGGGGGTGGCACAGGGAGAGGGAGACACTGCAAGGTGTGTCAGCAGCCAGCACTCGAGGCAGGAGAGTACCTGAATCATCATCGTCGAGCTCTCCATTGAGCTCGGCCGCCCGGATGAGCCGAGCCTCCATCACCTCCATCTCCATCGACTCCATCTGCTTCTTCAGGGCATCGTACTTGGCCTGGGAGGGGACAGGGCCGTGGTGAGCACTTGAGAGGGACAGGAGACATTGCAAGGCCGGGGAGGGGCACATTTACCTGCAGGTCCTTCATCTCCTTCTCAGCCCGCAGCCTCTCGGCCGTCTCAGCGTCCAGCAGCTGGGAGGCCGACTCACCAGTGTTCCGCTCGTCCGTCAGTTCCGATGTCAGTTCTGTGATCTGGGGGCGGCAGGGGGAATGGGACCATGGGCTGGGGCAGGCTGGAACAGCACCATATCCCATTCCAGCAGAGGCAAAGACCTACCCTGCTCTCCAGGCGGTCGCTGTTGAGCCGCAGCTCGTTGCGCTCCTTCTCCACCTTCTCGAGTTTGCTCTTCAGTTGCTGGATCTCTTCCTGCAACAGAGCGGGCGGTGAGGGAGGGGGCAGGCGCAGGGAAGAGGCTGGCGGGTAGGAGGCTGGCAGCTCTCTGCCCCTCCCCAGCACGCCCCCCAAGGGAGGATGGGCAGGGTGGGGGCTCCCCGGGGCTGCTCTCCCCTGCCAAGGGCTGGGCAGGGACTTTCCCCAACCCGCTCCGCCGTCCGTGCCGACTCCAACCCCATAAATGGTGT
>VZSR01002145.1:3958531-4032760 GCA_013398615.1 Brachypodius melanocephalos | reverse complement strand
CCCACTGCCAGATCCTGCATCCCACCCCACCATTAGCTTCTGCATGTGACCCCACCATGGAGTCTTGCATCCCACCCCACTGTGGGGCCCTACCCAGGACCAACTCCAAGCCCTCCCTGCTCCATCCAGCATCCCCCAGCATGGATACCCACGTCTTTGCCACGGATCTGGTCCTCGGTGAGCTGCACCTCGATGAGGGGCCGCACAGTGGTGAAGAGCTTCCACCAGGGCCAATCCTTCACCCCTTTGTTCTTCTTGATGTTCTTCTGCACGCACCGGATGGCCAAATCCTGGATCTGTGCAGGGCACAGGGTCAGCACGGGGTATGGGGTCAGTACGGGGCCGCCAGCAGGGCAAAGCAGGGTGTGTGGGTGCTCAGCACCCCTGCCAGCACCCCAGCATGCTTCCCTTTGTTTGCATTTGGGCTAATTGCGCCAGCAAATCTGCTGTTTGATCCTCTCCAGCCCCTCTAAATGCTAATCCCGGGAAGGCGAGGATGCCTATTTTACACCTCCTCTAATGATAAAAGTAGGAGTTGAAGCGTGGCTTCATCTTTCCGTGGCGATGCCCAGCAGCCTCCCTGCCGGTTCCCCCTGGCCCCCCGGTTCCCCCTGGCCCCCCACAGCTCCGGGGGAGGCGGGAGGAGGAGGTGCTGGCCCAGGAGGCGCAGAAAGGCTGCACTGCCCATTTTAGGCGAAATTGTGCAGCAGAGCGGGGAGGGGAGAGTCGCTGGGACGAACCTTTCTCTTCTTGAAGTGCTGCCGTGCCAGGAAGCCCCTGCACGCCGCCTGGAAAAGGGTGATGTTCCTGCTGGTCTGTGTGTCCCGCTGCTCCTCCAGCCTGGCCAGTGATCCAGCCCGGAAAAACACCTGTGGGAAGGGAGCAGGACAGCGATGGGTGCCGGCATCCCTCCGGCCACACCGTGCACCCTCCCGCTGGTGGGGATGCGTCTCTCCCCTCTGCAGCCACTGGTCCTGTCCCACCGTGGGGTTTTATTCCCCAGGCATGAGGAATGCCGTGGGTGGGAGAGAACAGTGCTGCCCTTTTGCTGTCCCACCATGCCATGACGCACAGCCCTGTCCACACCCACACCCGGTGGTGTCGGGCACCATACCCGGCTCAAGCCCATGTGGTAGCTGCTCTTCTCCAGGTCCAGTGATTCCAGGAGCTCCTCCACTGCCTGCAGGGAGGGAAACATGTCAGGGCCAGGCACTTGGGGGGGCAAGGGACCTTGGACCACAGCAGTGACTCTGACATGGGGCACATACTCGCTTCTCATCCACCACGATGTAGTTGCGCCCGTGCTTTTTGGTCAGGTGTGGGGCCAGGACATCAAAGCGCCGCCTGAACTCCGCAAACACCATGTGGTCAGGGTAACCTGGGGAAGCAAGGGAGAGTGGGGCTCTGTGGATGGCCGGGGGATGGCCAGAGACAGCCCCACGTGCTCTGACATTCTGAGGCTCATGTTTTGGGAGAGCTGGTGGGGTCACCCCATGTGACACAAGCTCCTCATGGGGTCAGGCATAGCTTGAATGCCCTCAGCCTCCCTGGGAGGTTTTCCTTGGCTGCGTCCTCCAGCAATTTTGGCTGGGATCTGAGGAGAAAGCAGCCAGATCCCTGCTCGTGGGGAGAGCAGCGACACGTGTTGCCTGTGCAAGTCCTGCTCTGGCTCCACTCTGAGCCGCAGCCAACTCCTGCATCAGGCTCCAGTGCTGAGCCTCTATATCTTAATTAACGATGAGGTATTGATGGGGACATTGACCCTGGCACGGCCGGCTGGCCACGGCCATCGATCCAGGAGGTGTGCAGGTGGCATTGATTTCCAATCATGGCAGGAAGGGTCCAGCCTCCAAGCAATAAACCCTCGACCGGGTGGCTGGTCAGCCAACGTATCGATAAATGCTTTGCTGAGCACAACCCAGAAGCTCTCCTTCCAGTGGGACAGGGGCTGGATGCCAATGGGATTGCTGCCAGGAACCAGCGGCACCAGGGGAGACACCCAATTAAGGCCATGCCCGTCCCCATGTGCAGATAACAGCCCAGCAGGGGAGGGGGAACAGGGACAGGACCACCCCGGGGAGAGGCTCCAGAGTTCAGAGTAAGGGCATGTGCTGAAGGGATTCCTGGGGGTCTCTGGCTCTCCAGAGAGAAGATACAGCCAGGACCTCTGTGCTGTCCATCCCCTGGTGCGGGTGCCAGGGCTCACCTTGGCGGTACATGCGGAGGGCGTCGAGCAGGCGGGAGCCACGGAGCTGGGCACGCAGGAGGGGCACGTCCAGCTGCATCAGCCCGGCCTCGCAGTGCTCCGCCGGCAGCTCCAGCTCGCTGCCGCTCACCCGCCGGCACGGCACGGCCTGGGGGTCCCCGCCGCCCCCCGCCTTGGGCAGGAAGCAGTGCACGAAGTGGAGCTTGGACTTCTTGACGCTGTCGATGAGGGCGTCCTGTGGGTGTGGCAGAGCAGGGTGAGCGGTGATGTGCAGCGGTGCCCTAGCCAGATGTGGGGATCCCTCCCCTTGGCACCCCCACGCTCACCACTTGCAGCTTGATCTGGATGCAGAGGGATTTCTTCTTGACGGCAGCCACGCCGGTGGTGAAGGTCTTGCGCATGCTGGTGGCCCGGCGCAGGGCCAGCTGAGAGCCCCCCTCCAGCCCTGCCACCGAGCCCGACAGCACCAGCGCCGACCCGCCGCGCCCAGCAAACAGGCTGCTGATCACCTTCCTGCAGGGCACAGAGGGCGTGTCACCCCCCCAGTGTCACCTCTCCCCGCTGCCGTGCTCCCATCCCAGGATGCTGCTCACTTTTGGGACTCCTGCAGCAGGACAGAGGCGTTTTGGGAGGCTGGGTTGTGCTTGACGTAGTTGAGCCATCCAGTAGCATCGTACTCCACCCAGTTGGTCCCTGAGCTGTGTCCCAGGAGGAAGTGTCGGGGCTTGTCACTGGGGAGCAGCGGGTTGTGCCCTGCAGGGAAACACAGCACCAGTGGGCACAGTGTGTGCCTCCTCAGCTCTGGGGATCAGCGTTTCACTGGGGCATGCCACAGAATCCCAGAATGGCTTGGAAGGCACCCTAAAGATCATCTCACTTCAAGCCCCTGCAGTGGGCAGGGACATCTTCCACTAGAGAGGTTGTTCCTGGTCTAGTGGACACATCCCCATGGTTACAGACCCGCCTTCATACCCTTTTTCCCCCCTTCCTGGGGGCCGTAGTAGGAGAAGAGCCGCTCCAGCAAGGTGTCCTCGTTGCCGCCCGGCTGCAGCGCCTCCTCCTCCAGGAGCCACAGCAATCCTCGTGCCTCATCCGTGCGGGCCAGAGACCGGACCTGCAGGGCCACCACACTGGCAGCTGGTCCAGCACACCATGGTCCCCCAGGGTAGGGACATGGGGTAACACAGGGCACCCGTGCCACCCAGGGAGCATGCAATGTCACACGGTATGAGAGGGCTCCTGACTAGTGGAGACCCAGAAGGAAAAAGATCCATATGGGACACTCTGGAAGCACATCTCACTGAGGTGGGAAATGCGGTGCTGGGCTAAAACCCAGCACAAGGATGGTGCCAGCAGCACCCCCAGTCTCTGCAACCTCCTGCAGTAGGGACTGGAAAACTTTGGGAACCCATGGAGACTGGGGACCTGAGCACTTTGGGGACCAGAGCATCCTGAGGACCAGAACACTTCCAGGACTGGAGCAGCCCAGAACCACACGCAGTCTCCAGGCCCCTGCTCACAGCACAGGCAGCTCCCAGGACAAGAGGGGAAAACCATGCTGAGGGATGCACCAAGTATGTGGGCTGCAAACACACTTGCACCCATGCTTTCATGGCCAAACATTCAGGACAGCCCCTTTCCTTCCCCATTACCACCAAAGTCCCAAAAAGCTGCCCATCTGCTGCCGTTATGTGGCTGGAAGGAAGAGTGCTGGGTGCTTACCAGTGCCTGGTGTGAGGACTGGTCCACAGCAGCTATGGAGCCAGAGGAGCTGGGCTCAGCATCAGTCAGGGCAAGCTCTATGTTCTCCTGGTGAGGGGGAACAGAGGCAGGTGAGCGCCCACACTGCAGAGTAGCAGTGATAGGGAGTGTGAGCCCATCAAGGTGTTGGTCTTGATGGGCTTTAGAGGGATGCAAAGTGCTAAGGGAGGACCAGGACAGATGGAAAGATCCCCATAGGCTGAGATGGAGAAGCAGTGACAACCACCATCACCACCCACAGCCACCCCATCACCTCCCAAGCCCAGCCCTCCTGTGCTGTGCTCCACAGTCAGCACAGGAGCCCTGGGAAAAGCCCTGGGCACTGAACATCATGTCAGAACTGCTTTGGTTGGAATGGCCCAGAGCGACCACTGGGTAAGAAATTTGGAGGGATATATAGGAGATGTCCATGTGAGTATGGGAGGGGAGGACTGGAGAAGGCAATGGCAGCCCTGGGTGTCCCTGGTACCTCCTTGTACCGCTCCAGCTCGCGGGCAAAGGTGCGCTGGTGGAAGAGCTGCTGCAGGCGCTCCTGGGCGTAGTTATGGCAGAGCTCCTCGAAGGTGGCCCCCCGGCTTTGCCCTGCCAGCTCAGGGTTCTGCGCCCCAGGGGTGTCCACCACTGTCACGGAGCACACCGAGTGCTGGCTTGACTTCAGTGCCCTGGAGGGAGCACAAAGGGACACAGCGGGGTCAGTGGGTGCTGCCAGGAACCCCCCTGATCTCCTGCTGGCTCCCCCAGCACGTACCTGTTGAGGAGGGAGATGAGGAGTGTGAAGAGCTCGGAGTACAAGCCAGCTGCCATGCCCTCCAGGCACTCCAGCGCCGTCAGCTTGGGACCTGGCCAAAGCAAGCCTGAGTGTCCCCAGCCCTGCATCCTGCGGGGTCATCTGCTGTCCCCCCCATACCTCACCCTACCTGTGCCACTGTCCCCCAGGGGAGACTCATCGGGGCCCTGCCGGAAGGAGGTGGAGCGCTGCAGGGTGCCCTTGGGCTGGTGCTTGAAGATGGCAGAGGAGAGCTCCTCCAGGCTGCAGCCCAGCAGGTACGCGGCTTTCTGAGCCCACTCGTGCCGTGCAAACTGCTTCCTCCCAGCTGAGGGGTGGAGAAGGGGCTTCAGGGCCAGGCAGGGCACCCCCAAAAATGGAGAGCGTTTCCAAACAGGCCTGAGATGATCTTAGGGACCCACAGAGTAGGTTGGGGATGATGGGCACAGTGGGAGCACACGTTTTGGGGTTTGAGGAGACACAGATGTTTGGGGTCTAAGAGGAGATAGGGGTGAACGGCTTTGTGCTGCTGCAGGGCTGAGCCTGGAGCCACACTGGCGTGGAGCACGGACCCCCTGCCACCACTACCCAGGGACCTCAGAGGCTCTGAGCCACCCTACACGGGGACATGTCCCTGCTTGGTGACACAGCCACAACGCAGACAGACACAGAGACACGGATGCTGGGGGCGGTGGGAGCTGGTTAACGGTGACACACAGGGAAGTGACACACGGGGACACGGAGGGTGGCACGGGGGAGGGAGAAGCCAGAGACACGCGCGGAGAACGGGACTTTACCTTCGTCGGCGTCTGCATTGCAAAGGGCAGCATGCACCATGCGAACAGAGACAGGGGTTAGAAACAACGGCACGACACGGCACGGGGACGCCCTCCTGTCACCACGCCCCGCACATGCCATGCCTGCCCCCTCCCCAGGCACCGCTGCAGTGACAAATCGTGACCATTGGGCGTCCCTTCCCTTTGAGCCCCTCGCACCATGGGCCCCGCTGGGGAGCAGCTCGGCACATGGGGAGCCGCTTTTGGATCCAGCCCGGAGCCAAGGAAACTGTGGGGCTGGTGCAGCTCAGCTGGCTCTGAGCACTCCCAGTGTCCATGAGGAGCAGGGGAGACTTCAGCAGCAGCAGCACAGATCTGGGAGTGGGATGCCTGCCCCGAGCAGGATACACCAATGCTCCCTCACAGCAGGATGTGGGGTTCTCCCCCACAGCAGGCTCCCATGGAGAGGCTCCGGAGCTGCCTGAGCATCCCGCTGTGGCGGCTGCAGCGGGGCCCTGCTGCCCTCTAGTGCCCTGAGAGCACCCCATGAGCCAGCACTGCACCCCAAGAACACCCCACAGAGCAGCCATGCACCCCAATGTGCATCCAGACCCCTCTGGTCACTCCCTCTTCATCCCCAGATCATTTTTTCCCCCAGGGCTGCAAATTCCCCGGGTGCAGCCACCAGCCAGATTTGCCCTGGACACAGCTCCAGGTGCCCATTTTGGGGGTGACATGCCCTGCTCTCCCACCAGCAGCACCACAGGCAGACAGAGAAAGCCACAGGGCGAAAAGAGCAGACCCCAAAGCCAAATTTGCCAGGAATGGAGAGCAAAGCTGGTGCTGTGGGAGACTCACACCCATAGTGAGCACTGTGTGCCAGGGCAGCCCTGCCCCACATCACCAGTGGTGCTGACAGGACTGGGTTGGGACTCCTCATGAGCAGCAGGCAAATTTGGAGCTGCCAGGACCCAGCCAGGGTCAGGGTTGGTCCCAGCACACCAGCAGCACCCCAAGCCCCCATTTCAGCCCCCAAATCAGCATTGCATGGCATCCCCCAGAGCAGAGCCCTCCCCACTCCCATTACCAGCTCCATCTGCCAGTGGGTCTGTGAGGAGGATGGAGGGAAAGGTGTTACACTGGGAATGGGGGACACCTCCCCAACTGCCTCAGCCCCACCCAGGGCCCCACTCCCCCAAGCTGGCAGGGGCCAGCCCAGGATACGGACATGTTAATGAAACCACCCCCACCATGGGGACAAAGCTGGGTGGCCCAGAGCACTCAGGGTGGCAGGGCACTGTCCCTCAGCTGACACAGCCTCCCACCCTCTCCCCCAGGGCTTGGCTGCACTGCAGGCTGTTGGCAAGGTGCCTCTGGAACCCCCCACATCCATCAGTCTCAAATCTCCCCTCATTAATGGCTCCCAGCTTGTTACCTTTGGTCGCCCCGGCGGCTCCCAGGTGGTAAATAGCCCCCAGGATGAGCCAGAAAGCTTTCTGCTCATCTCCTGAGATGCCCATCACCTTCATGGCTGCCAGGAGCTTGCCAAACTGCTGGGTTGCCTTCTGCTTTTCATCTGGCTGTGGAAAACAACAGGAGCCATTGGCCCGGGAGCCCAGCTCTGCCTCCCCCTGCACTCAAATGGGTCAGAGACCCCCATCTTCCCCTACAAACCCCACAGCAACAACCTTGGAGGGTGGCACGATGCCAAAGACATTGTTCTCCGCCAGGTGGTTGAAGTGAAGCTCAGTCCTGCAGGGATAAACACCACGATTGGCCCCATGGGGGAGGTCCCAGAGACCACCCCCAGGATGGAGGCCATGCCCTCCCCTCCAGCTCACCTCAGGGTGCTGTCAGAGCAGGCCAGCAGGTAGTAGAAGACATTGAAGGTGGCCTCATTGGCTGGGCGCCGAGCCACACGCAGCTTCTCCAGCAGCAGTGTCTGGCAGAGGTGGGACACTTGGGGACTGTCCTCAAGTGCCCCGATCCCACAGAGAGCTCCCCAGCCCACCCCAGCCTCATCCTTGCTGCCTGCCCAGGGTCCCCATAGAGTTGTGAGGGTCTCCCTCCCACTGCAGGGCACCATGTGAATGCAAATACCACCCAAGCAGCCCATGGGCATCTCTCCTCAGTGAATGCTACTACAAGAGCATGGAGTACATCTGGATTTTAAGGGCTCTGCTCTTATCACAGCAGGGAGGCATCTGAAAAACACATCCTTTGATTTTGGGACTAACTCAGCAAGGACAGGGAGCCCATCTGATCTGGGTCTGAACAAAGATGAGAGGCTGCTGAGTGCTGCAAGCATGGCTGGGGATCTGTGGCAGAGCTTGCAGTGTAGGAAACACCAGGAGAATTATGGAATCATGCAATGGTTTGGATTGGAAGGGACCTGAAGGACCAATGAGTTCCAAACCCCTGCCATGGGCAAGGACACTGTCCCTTATCCCAGGCTGCTCCAAGCCTTGTCCAACCTGGCCTTGAACACTGCCACAGGGGATGAGGCAGTTACAGCTCCTCTGGACAACACTCTTGTAAGGATGGACTGGCTCCCACACCACGGGGAGCCACACTGGCAAGGATGGATCAGCTGGGGGGGCCATCCCAGTCCCCTCACCTGTACAGAGGCAGATGCCACCTGCCCAGCCTGGTCGAAGTCCAGAGAGATGATCTGGGAGAAGCGCGTGGCGTTGCCGTTCATGCCGGTGCTGCTATTGCCAAAAGCCTCCAGGATGGTGTAGAGAGCCTGCCACTTCTCCACTGCGGGAAGAGAAGCGGGGCAGTGCAGGGGCTGTGCGGTGGGCAGGGGGCCAGAGCTGGCCAGGCAGGTGCTGCTGTTTCCTTGCAGCACAGCAGTCCCCAGGAGCACGGCCGAGGCACCGGGGTGACACAGTGACAGCCAGTTTGGCGCGTGGGGCTGTGACCGCAAAGCGAGGGGCGCATGCAGGAAGGACAAAGGGACTCCACACCTACAGAGGGACTCACCAGAGAAGACTTTGCCGGTGCTGCCGGCGATGGTGGCCAGGTACTGGACCAAGTGCTGGCAGTTGGTGGTCTTGCCGCTGCCGCTGGCGCCCAGCAGGACGATGGCCTGGTCCTGGCGGCTCATCAGCATGCTGCGGTACGCCGCCTGCGCCACCGCGTAGATGTGCGGGGACGCGTCCTCCCGGCGGCACCCCTTGAACATGTGCATGACCTGACGGGGACAGAGAAGGAGAGCACGCAAGGGTCAGCACTCTGCCGCCCCCACCGCTGCACAGGGCCAGCTGCTTGTCCCCTCCGGTGTCCCCCCACAGCAGCGTCACCTTCTCAGAGTACATGGAGGGGGAGCTCAGCGGGTTGATGATGACCATGGTGGGCCCGGCGTAGGTGTGCAGGAGGTTGCCGCCGTAGCGCTGGCGCAGCGTGTGCAGCGTGCTGGACTCGTTGAGGTAGAGGAGGCTGGCCAGGTCCTCCACACGGTCGCAGGACGGGGGGTTTGCCTGGCAACGAGGTTGAGATGGGGCGGGTCAGGCGGGGAACAGGGGGTCTGCCCTGCCGGCCCCTGCCCCGCAGCCCTACCTTCTCCACATCGTCCTCCTCCACCTCCAGGACGGCTCCATCGTGGTCCAGTTTCACCTTCACTTTGCCCTCGGGCAGGGGACTGCCCGCCTCCGGCTGCAGCTGGCTGCCTGTGAGGGGCACAGGGCGCTCAGAGGGGCTGTGCTGGCAGCCCCCAGGGACACCACAGTGGGGTCAGGGGGGCTCGCTGCACCACAGGAAGGATGGGGAGCTGCGTCCCAGCAGTGTTCCCGGCTCACCCAAAGAGAAGCCATCCCTGTGCACCAGCCACACCTTCTCGGTCTCGTACCAGGCCTCCTCGGCTGCTATCTGCTCCTCTGTCTTGGCCTGTGGAACAGCAAGTGCAGAGAGGTTGTGGTCACCTGCCCCCTGCCCTGTATCACCCCCTCCCCTCATCCCTGGGGCTGGAGGGAGCAGGGCTGACTGGCCACAGGGCCACATGCTGGACATCCAGGGCACCTGCACAAGCCACAAACCCTCCCAGCACATGTCCCCAGTCTGCCCAGTGGGGACCCCAGAGGGTTCAGGGCTGCAGAGACCATCAGGGCCCTGCCACAGCTCGGGGCAGACATAAAGACACAGTGACCCACAGGCACATTCACCATGGACACCTTGGGCGAGCCTGGAGGGGCCAAGCTCCCAAACCACAGCTCTGAGAGCAGGCACCCATGCCAGCCACATGTCAGGATGTAGGGACACCAAACATGCTGTGGGGACATGGGACATGCTGCAGGGACATGCTGCAGGAACACATAATGGAGGCACATAATGGAGGCACTCAGGACACGGCACAGGACTCTGAGATGGGAAATGCCACGCTGGAGACCAGCACAGCGGGGATGTCCCTGGCACAAGGAGAGCAGGACGAGCCCCGAAGCCAAACCTGAGCTGCAGCAGGGACGGGGCCAAGGGGAGCTGCCGGTGCATCGTCCGCTGGACCCTGGCGAGGCCGAGAGACGGCGGTGAAGGCGAGAAGGGCTCAGCCCTGCCCCACACACAGCACGGGAAGAGGAGAGGGGGAGCGAGCGCGGGCAAAGCTGTGCCAAACCCTGCAGGCACTCCTTGTGCCACAGCCACCGCCGTGGACAGCGGGGTGGCAAGTTCAGTGCAGTGCTGGACAGACACAGAGCTGGGAAGGACACTGGCCACGAGGCCGTGCTGCCAAAGCCCTGGGGCTGGGGGTCACTGCACTGACCCCGCTCTGAGCTCTGCCAGCACCATGTGCCGCAGCTGCTTCGGCAGGAGCCATGCATCCTGCCTATGCCAGCACTCTGCCCCTTCACACCCTGCTCCACACCCCCGCCCACCCCAGCTGTGCCACCTCCACTGAGGGCACCCTCCTGGGACGTCTGGCTTCCCGGCATGACCTCGCTGGGGAGGGAAGAGGCACCCAGCCCCGGCTGCCGCGGCACCCGCCGGCCCCATGGCAGCCCAGGGAGCAGGGTGGGATGGGGAAAGCCTTACACTCCAGCACGAGGCGCGGGCGCAGACGCCAGCCCAGCGGCAGACAGAGGATGGCAGGGGGTCGCTGGTGGAGGCAGAGGGCTCCTGAGGACGGGGGTACAGTACCTGGCTGGGTGCCGAGGCGGAGGCAGCGGGCTCCAGCTAGTGGCAGCAAGGAAGGAAGAGAGAAAGAAGAGAGGGGGTGAGAGGCAGAGAGCAGAAGCAGCACCCTGACAAGCCACAGGGCCCCAGCATGGCCATGATCACACAGCACCACCAGGACATCATCCATCCCAGCCACCACAGTGCGCCTGGGCCTCTACAGGGATGCCGGCAGTTCCCCATCCCCAGCACGCTGCTCTGGGCAATGATCCCCAAACCCACCAACAGCCCTGGTCATCCATTCCCTGCTGCAAGTGTCACCCAGAGATGGACCATAGGGTTGGCAGGCAGACACAGGGGTACAGTCACCATGTGCAGAGCACACGGCACGTCCTGGGCAGCCACACGCTGCCCATGCCTTCCCATCCCTGGGAAAGCGACACGCAAGCACCAACACCTCTGGAATTACAGAAGTGGTGAAGATCCTCTCCAGCCGGAGCTGCGCCTCCTCAGATGGGCTCAGCAGGGACGCAGGGCCAGGGGAAGCAGGGCCAGGGGAAGCAGGGCCAGGAGCAGCCTGGAGGCAGAGCACCATTAGCTCCAGGCCAGGTGCCCCTCAGCCCTCACAGCCCTGGCACGTGGGCACCAGCAGGGCAATTGCAAAGGCTCTCCCAGCCCTGCAGCCCATCAGTGCTTGGGGCGGGTCCCAGGCACAACTGGGTACCAGCGTGTACCCACAGTGTCCGAGGACCTGGGTCACCACTCCTACACACCTGCTGGGGGGCAGCCGGGGCATTTTTCACAGGGGTCGGCCGCTTCTCACTGGTCTGCAGCTTCTTCTCCACGTGAAATGGAGGGGAGACAAGGGGCAGCATGACGGAGTGCCCACAGCACACACGACTGCCCCAAAAAACACACGACTCCCACCCACACCACACATCTCAAGACCACTGCAAACCATGCAGGTGAGCTCACACCATGCTGCACCGGGGGCACAACCCGCTGCCGGGTCAGAGCCTCCCTTGCCGTGCACACACCGGTACCTTGTGCCTCTCCAGGGCCGTGGGTTTCAGAGCAGATGCCTTTGCTGGCTCCGCTTTCACTCCCGAAGGCTGCACCGGTGGCTCTGGTTTGGTTTCAGTGCCCAGGGACGGCTGTGCGTCCCCACCAGCCGCCTCACGGGGCTTCTCCTGCCTGTCCCCTGGCCGGAGCCGTGGCCGGTGCTCCTTGGTTTTGCCCTTTGCCATGAGGGTTTTGAGTCCCTCTGAGATCTCATCCTTGGGTTCCGGCTTGGCAGGGGCTGATGACACCACGGTGAGGGGAGGTGGCGGGGCTGGGGGAGCTGGAATACTGGTACGGCCTGTTTCCTCCTTTCTTGGGGGTGGCACTGGCTCAGGAGATTTGGCATCTCGGCCTGGCTCCTTGGCACTGCCAGCGTCCTCCCCTGGCAGAACTTTGCGGACCACCTTGCGCACCACCCGGACCACCTTGCGGCGGGAGAGCCCCTGGCCGTCCTCTCCCTGTGCCTCAGCAGCCGGGCCCTCCAGCCCGTTCACAGCTGCCCCGTTCAGCACCGGTTCTGGGCTCTTCCCTCTCCCAGGAGGTGGCTCGGGGCTCTTTGCAGGTTCAGGGCTCTTTGCAGGCTCAGGTTTTGGGGGCTCGGCTTTTGGGGGTTCAGCTTTCGGGATTGCAGGTGCTGCGTCCTTCGGGCTCTCTGACTGCAGCCACAACGACACCGGTGTGAGTGGAGGCCCAGCCTCCACTGCCCTTTGGGACATGGTGGTGTCCAGGGCTTTGCCCTGCCATGGAGCACAGCTCCTGGCCAGACCCCAGCACTGGGGCACAGCACCCTTCCCCACCAACCTACAGCCCCACAATGGATCCTAGGGCAGGGAGCAGTGGTGACCTCCCTGTCCTACAAACAGTGACCATTCAACCCTCAGGCTGCCAGCGTGGGCATAAAACTCAGTGCTCAGGGCATCACAAAGCCCATGACCCTGCATGGTGTCCCCAGGCCCTGTGACAGGGGCTGTTCCCACCGAGGATGAGCCCTATCCCCAAAAGCTCCACCCTGCCCGTGCCCTGTGACACTTACAGCCCCGTCCTCCTTCACGGGTCTTTTCACAGCTAAAGATTTGTCCTCGTCCTTGACCTGAGGGTCAGACAAACAAGAGGAGCATGTTTCAGCCCACTGTGGGTCCTTGCTGCTGGAAACCCCCCTGGGACTATCACTCCATGCCAGCCTTGATTTGCAGCCCACTGCAGGGCCAAGGACGTGTGTCCTTCCAGGCTTCCCATCAGCCAAAAAAACGGGGATGAAGCACAGAGATGAACCCTAGTTATGGCAAACACCAAAAGTGGGAGAGGTATGTGCTCTGCCTGCCTGGTGGCTCAGAGTCCCACCATCCCTCCTGCAGGGTTCTGTCATTCTACACGTCACCCCCACCCCGGTGTCACATCACGTTTAAAGTGTCACCAGCTAATCTCTGCAGCAGCCGCACGTGGGACATGCCAGATCCCTGCTGACCCGGGGAAACCAGGGGCCTCTGGGGGTTGGGGTGGGCAGCCAAACCCTGCCCTGAGCTGTGTCTCTGAGTGCCACTGCTGTGACACGGAGTGGCGGCGTGTGGTGCATGCTGTGGCCACCACACAGCAGCTCTGGTGGCACTGGGGTGGCTCACACGGTGTTAGGGGCTGCACCAGACACTCGCAAAGCTGTTAGTGATGGTGTTAGTGACCACATGCACGGCTGTGCTGGTGACCCCAGCCTTGGCCAAGCTCCCGATTGCCCAGCACAGCCCCTGTCACTGCAGCACAGTGAGGCCACGAGTGCTGCTCCAAACACGGTGCCAGCACTGGGCAAACTGGGGGAGCTGGTCAGGAGCATGACCCAAACGTGGGGCGCAGGCAAACATGCAAGAGAGACTTCCCTTCTGCTCCCAGAACGCAAACCGGGATGAGAACGCCATGGTGATGTCTCATGGAGCCGCAGCCCTGGCTGGGGAGAGAGGGAGAGGTGAGACGGGCTGGGGACAGCACACAGGACCCCAAACCACAGCACAGGGCACAGGCACCTGCCCTTCCCCACATGAGATCCTCAGGAATGGGGGTCTGAGCCCACTTGGACCTGCTCAGCATATAAACACAAGAGGGGCTCTGGGAACAGACAGGTGACCAGTCTGAGACCCAGCAAAACTCACTGTGTAAAAAAAACCCCTTTAGTCAGGCTGAAGAACCGTGGCCCCGCTCCCCTAAGCGGGCCAGGCCGCTGTGGTAAGCAAATGCCAGGGTGAGGGAAGGGATATTTTCTGCCCCAGCTCCTTGCTTGCCCTGACTGCCTGGGTTTATTCTGAGCCTGACCCCGTGCCAGCAGCTCTGGTGGGACCTGCTGCCCGGGATGGCACCCACTGTCCAAGCCCAGGTTGTGCCTGGGGCCGCTGGGGAGAAGCCCCCTCTCAGGGCCAGGAGTGGCACAGGGGAGCACCTGGCCACCAAAGCAACCCAGCAGTTTGGGAGTACATCCCTGAGGGGTCCCCTGTCCCCCCAAAACTGTCACCGTGGTGTGAAACGCCAGTGCCTAGAGCACAGGCTGAGCATGGGGGTCTGGAGATGAACCCACCTGTGGGTCAGAATCCCCAAACCCTCTGTCCACAGTGCTCCCAGCTCCGAGCAGCCTGGCACTGCCACAAAGATCTCCAGAGAGCACCGGCCACGAGGTCCCCACAACAAACAACCCCAAAGCGCCCCAGGGGTGGGTTCAGCCTCACAATCCCCCATCCCAGCACCGGGACTGTCCCCCACGTACCCTCCTCGTGCTCCCCAAAGCCGTGCTGGCCACGCCAGGGGTCCCCACCTTACCAGAGGGAGCCAGGAGAAGAAGGGCTTCCGCTGGGGCGAGCGCGGCACCGCACGGGAGAGGCACTAGTGGGGCGGCAGCCGGGACAGCTGGGCTGATAGGGCCACCCTAAAAATAGCCCAGGAATGCGAGGGGCCCGCCGGCACAGCAGCAGCCGGAGGGAGAGCTGGGGGGGGACAGGCGGGCAGTGGGGCCTCGCCACCAGCACCGTCACCGCCAGAGGAAGTGATGTGGGCTCCGCCGCGGGGAAATGCCCGGCCTCCATCCACCGCCCGCACGGAGAGAGTGGGAAAAACACCCCCGAGCCAAGGGCAGCTTGAGGGGAGCCACGGAGGGCTCTGAGCCTCAAAGGGTGGGGCTGCACAGTCCAAACCCCGGGGTGCCTGGTGTGGTGCAGAGCGGTGAGACCCTGACACTTCCTGCTCCTCCTCTGGCTTTGCTATGAACGAGATGCCCTCAAAATGTTCTCGGGGACAGATAGCCCACGGTAAAGATGTTTTCATGGCAAAGCTGCCTCTGGAAGTCCAAAGTCTCTCTGGAAACAGGGGGAGTGGGGCAGTGGACAAGGGGCTGGGGGTCGGGGGCCTCCCCATGCAGGAGGAGTTGGTGGCAGGGAGCCAGGCACGCTGGTGGCATGGAGGAGCAGCGGTGACACAGGCATGGCACACTGAGACCCCAGCTGGCAGCTGAGCAGGCCCCTGCCCAACTGAAGGGAGACAGGTGTGCCTTAAGCAAAAAAACATTCCCAGAGGAAACAGGGGGACCCAGCCTGGCACACCCCACCGCACAAGGGACAGGCCACATCAAACACCCTTGGCAGGGCTGGCATAACACAGCAGAGAGTGTCTGCAGTGACACGGGTGTCCCCAGGCAGCACCAGGCAGGCAGCGACCTCCACTGGGATGCCCAGCCCAGCTGTTTGGTGACAGCAGCATTTCTGCCTGGCCAGCATATTTCTCTCATTCTTAAGCCAGGAAATTCAGCAGGCACACACACACTGGCCCACGGCTGAGCACACTGGACTCAAGTCCCCTCCCAGGACCTCCCCACGCTGGGACACCGCAGCAGCACCAACCCCCCAGTGAGAGCAGGAAAAGAGCCAAGTCAAGAACTTCCCAAGCACGGAAGAATGATAAAAGTGCTT
Source organism: Brachypodius melanocephalos (assembly GCA_013398615.1). Classification (NCBI taxonomy): domain Eukaryota; kingdom Metazoa; phylum Chordata; class Aves; order Passeriformes; family Pycnonotidae; genus Brachypodius; species Brachypodius melanocephalos. The sequence goes on along the minus strand of VZSR01002145.1, from coordinate 4,017,145 downwards.
CTGACATGATGAGAGCCCCACACCAGGGTGGGACACAGGGAACCCAGCCGTGCCATGGCGCAGTGGCCTTGCACCCTGGGGACAGCGACCTGGGTGCCCAAGGACAAGATTGGCCAGCACAGCCACCGGATGCCTGTGGCCCTGCTGAAGCACTGGAGTGGTCAGAGGCGTTTCTGGAATATTTCTGCTGGGCCGGCGCACGCCTGAGGAATTTCGCCGGTAAATAAATAAATACGAGCGTGGAGCCGAGCCAGCCCAGCTGCCCCGCACTGGGAGCAAGGCTGGGACATGGAGAGGGTTTCACCCCAGCCCCAACGCCCGGCCACGCTGTGCCATCAGCTGGCCCCTGTCACCCCACAGCACTGACAACCCCCCCAAGACACAGCGGGTGCTGTCACTGCCCAGCCAGGTCCATGGGGACAAGGGAGACTCAGCACAGACCCAGTGAGGGGGTTAAACCCCCCATGGTGCACAGAGAACCCAGCACCAGCCCGCTCCAGCCAGGGAGGGGCTTCCAGAGCAACAGCCCAAAATATGTCTATAATTTCCTGTTTCAAAAAGGATCATTTTTATTTAAATTAGGACCAGAAACATTCCAGGGAGCTTAGTGGGGCCTGGGGGAGAGCCGAGCCTCCCTGTCTGCCAGCACCTTGTGTGAGGGACCCCCAACTGCACCCAGCACCCCAGTCTGGGCTCCCTAGCACTGGCAAAGGCACAGTGTGTCACTCTGGTGCACCACGCAGGAGGAGGAGGAGGCATCCTGTGCTGAGAGGTGCCTGTGCTGCAGTGGCAACCCCAAGACACAGCCACTGCCATCCCTCTGGCCAGCTCCCACCAGCCGATACCGTCAAACCACACCATGTTCTGGCACACGGCTGCACGTTGCAGCCTCTCCCATGCAGCCCCAAGGGCACCAGCGTCTCCTCTCCCTCTTCCCAGCCAAGCCAGGCATTCCTGGAAGGCACAAGCACCTCGCTGGCTCCGCGTGTGCCGACATCCTACGCACACCTGCCTCCGTGCCAAGGCGCTGCGACACGGTGACAACCGTGCCCCGTGTCCACACAGGGTTATTCCACCAGGGGTTATCCAGGCAGCACTGCCCGGTGATGCCTGCAGGGCTCCGGGAGGAGCTGCGGGAAAGCCACCGCTCTCTGGCTCCGTGCAGACTCCACCCCGCAGTGCCGGCATCTGCTCGAGGAGCACACGGAGCCCCGCGGTCACCCTCACTCCATCCTGGCCACCATCTCGCAGGCACAGGGCCTTGCCATGCATAGTGTGGCTCTCCTCAGTGCAGACAACCTGCTCTGCAGGCACAGGCACTCTCCTCCCCCTAAGGAAGGCTTAAAAATACGCTAAACAAGTCCAGTTACACTCTAAATTAAACATCACGCTGCTGCACCCCTTGCCACCATGGAGAGGGGTCCAGCCCTGCAGGATGCTGGCATTTGGGGGGCTCTGCTGGAGTACCCGGCTGGGCAGGACAGTGGTTAGCCTGCAGCAGGGTCAGCAGTGCTGGGCAGCAGGCATGAGGGATGTGGGTCACCCAGCCATTAAGTTTCTATTTATACAGCAGCAGGAGCAGCCGCGCACGCAGGGCTGCGCGCGCCAGCAGCAGCTCCCGGCCCCTGGCACTCTGTGTGCCTGCCCCAGTCCCCCGGGAGGATCCCAGTGGGGGACGCCAGCGTGGGCAGTGGAGCAGGCAATGTCCTTCTGCAAAGTAGCCTTAGGAATTTCCTGGCAGTGAGGAGCAAAGCTCCCTTCTCAGCTGGACTGTGCTCTGTCAGCAGAGATGAGGATAGACTTCCCGCAGGCAACACAGAGCTGGGCTCTCCTGCGGCCCCTCTGGCAGGAGGCAAACCCAACCCAACAGCACCCTGAGCACCTTGGGGGGCAAAACCCACCAGTGATGATTTGCAAGACCTGATGCATCACCGCTGCATCCCAACCACAGCCTCCCACTCCTCCCTGTGCATCACTCCTGGCTGGAGCAGCCCTGGTACCCGCTGTTTCCCACAGCCCCTGCCAACCCAAACAGCCCTGCAAGGACGCTGGTGCAGGCAGGAGCCAGGCCTGGCAGTGCCCGCGGTGGGGACAGTGTTACTCACATCCCAGGCAGCACGGCGTGTCCCCTGGCCGCCCTGCAGCCAGCAGCGGCTCAGCTCGCTCAGCTCCAGGATGGGCTGCACCTTCAGCTGCACCGTCTCCCCCGACTGCCGGATCATCTCCACGATCTCATCCCGGGATTTGTTCTCCACGTTCCGCCCGTTGATCTCCACTAGCCGGTCGCCCGGCACCAAGCCCAAGGCCAAGTCTTTGGTGCCGGCTCCGGGCTCGGCGAAGTGCACGACGCGCCGGTACACCTGCCCGTCGGGGCCCCGGTCCAGCATGGTGGTGCGGCGCAGGGAGAAGCCGAAATCGCCCGTGTTGCGCCTCTGCAGCTCCAGCTGCCGTGGGGTGGGGGGCTGGGGGGGCACCAGGGCGGGCAGCCGCAGCTCGGCCGGGAACCTCTTGCCGACGAGCTCCGGCACCCTGGCACGCAGGGAGGCGGCGGGAGGGGTGCAGGGCTGTCCGGGGGGAGCTCCCTGCTTTTCCAGGGGGGTCTCCAGCATGCGCACCTCCACCTGCGGGGAGGGGGCTGCCGAGTGCTCAGAGGGCGTGGAGGTCTCTGAGGTGCTCTCATCCCGGCTCTTCTGGGAGAAGGAGAAGCGTTTGACAATCACCTGGGAGTTCTGCTTGGCCAAGGAGCCAAACTTGGCTGCCCGCTGCAGCACCGAGCCCTTGAAGTTGGTGTCGTCCGCCTTGAGATCGTCGCTGGAGCTGGCTGTGCTCAGGTGGCCTGAGTCCAAGATGACGCTGCCCCGGTTGCTGTCAGAGTCAATATCTGTGAGGTGCAGCTCGGAGCCACTGGCCACTTTAATGGGGATGGGGTTGGAGATCTCCAGGCGGGTCTTGGAGTCCCTCTTGGAAGCACGGTTGAGGTTGAAGAAGCCTCGGCGCATGCTCATCTCCTCCAGGCTCTTGAGCTCAGCTGCCGACATTCGCTCCTTTTTCTCTTTCTTCTTCTCCTTGCGGGCCCCATCCTTCTCTTTGTCCTTCTTCATCAGGTTGAACATGGTGGATGGGGGCTTGGGGCGCTCTTGCCCCCACTGCAGGGCACTGGGCTGGGGCGCTGGTCACGGCACAGCCGCCTGTGCAGAAGGACAGACAGGATTGGTGCCATCAGAGAGCAGCACGGCCAACACCCACCCACCACCCCTCCATTCACCCCACTGATCACCCTAGCTGCCAACCCCAACCCCTGGGCCATGTTCCAGTATTCCCATCCTCCCTGAGGACTGCAGCACCACAGGGCTGAGACTGCCCCAGTCAATGTGTCCTCACGTCGGATGGGTACCAAGCCCCAGGGATACAACAGGGATGGCCCTGTATCCCCAGGGTTGCCCGAAGAGAAGCCCAGAAGCCTGGCACTGCCTGGCACCAGGGCTGATTGGAGGCAAGACCCTCAGCAGCTCAGGAGCTGTTTTGGAGCAGCACGGGTGGGCAGGGAAGAAAATATCCCAGTGGCTTTTGCAGCAGTTACTACCGGCAGGGACACTCCCCAGGGTAAAATCCCCCATTCCATCCAGCCACCAACGTCCTGCCTGCTGTTCAAAAGCCCCTTGTTGAGGAAACAGAGGCCTTTCTGCTGCTCATCCTGGCTCCGGCCACCGCAAACCACAGGGGCTGCCGTGGGCAGTGTCCCCACCAGGGAGGAGCCGGAAACACGGCCTGGAGCGAAGGTTGCTCTAATAAACAGGAACCTGTAAAATCACATCCCTCCCAACACTGATAAGTGTCTAATTTTAGCCAGGGCGACGTAGAGGCTCGTGACGCTGCCGGCGACCTCCAGGAACAGTCGCTCTTTCATTCGGGCATCCCGCGCAGAGCGGGGGGAGCACCCAGCTTCCAGTGGGAAAACCACGGCTGGGCAGAAAACCCAGCTCCCTCCTGGAAAACCCCATGTGCACCCAGTGTCTGGGGACACCCAGTGCCTGGGGGCACCCACAGTCTCACCCTGCATGGGGTGCTATGGGACTCCTCTGCCCCTGGGGTAACTGGTAGCCCCCCCCAGGCTCCATCGAGCGCTTGGGCTGTGGATAAACAACTCCAAAGTGGAGCAGGAGGCTGGCAGCGCCCGTGGGACAGGCTGACAGCTATATATAACAGGCCAGGAAACTGCACAGGAACTTAACCTCAGCACAAAGGACAACAGGAAAGCTCCCCACGTTTGAAGAATCTGCTTTAGAGCTCTCCAATGGGTGTGGGGATGAGGTTCAGGCAGCTGTAGGGATGGGTAGCGCTGCCCTTGGTGGGAGTGCAGGCTCTGCCTAGGGTGCATGGATGTGCTGTGCTGTGCCAAGCTGCACCTTGGCTCCAGCGCAGCATCAGTACTGCATCAGCATCACTGCCTGGACCATCTCCCTGCAAAGGCACTTGGTCTCCACTGCCCTTGAACACACCCAGTGGGACAAGGGAAACCCGGTTTTCCCTTGGCAAAGCCATACAGGGATGGCAGGGAACTCCCTGAACCTCGCTGCCCCTGGGGGCTGGGCCAGGAGCACACATGCCTGGGAGAAGCCTGGCCACAGGGCAGGTGAGGACAGTGCCCTGCAAGCCATGGCACAGTGTTGGCTCTGGTGGATACCTCTGAGGCAGTGAGGGGAAGCAGCCTGAGGGACAAGGTCAGGTTTGCATGGCCAGAGGGGCTGCCAGAGTCGTGTCCACACCACCCAGCCCCAGGGCTCTGGCTGCTCTGCCCTCCCTGCAGCACCTGGGGCTTTACCCAGACCCACAGCAAGACCTGGGGAGGGCAGGGCCCCAAAACACATGAAAACAACCCACTTCCTTTCTCCTCTCCCAGAACTGCTGGCTGTGGGGTGATCACTGACCCAAACCAGGGGACAGCACAGCTCCTTCTCATGACCCACAGCAAGTGCTGTCACAAAGGGCACCGTGGCTGTGCCATCCTGGAGGCTGCTCCCCTGCGCCAGGGCCTCAGCACAGACAATGGCAGAGAGGGAACCACCTGCACCTGTTCCTGTCCCTGCTGTGTGACATGTGCCACCACTACCACAGCCGCCTGGGCATCCCTGAAGCTGTACAAAGGGGCTGCACTCCTGGGAGCACCCAGTGCTCACCCTATGGCAGGGCAGGGGCTGCTGGGATCCATCCCAGGGGTCCCTTGGGAGCAGAGCCACTCGCCAGGCAGGTGCTGGATAGAGCCACAGCGCCTGGAGACAGGCGGCCAGCGCGCTCTTTGTCCTCTTTGGTGGTTTCTCTCCCGGCACACAGGCTGCCTCCCAGCCTTTGTACGCTCAACAAAAAGGGGGAACAGCGTTCCCAGCCGCATCGCTAATCAGGCAGCACTGGCGGCCACTGCCGCAGCCACGTGTGCCCCACTCAGGGCCACAATAGGCAGCAGTGGGGCAGGGACACAGGGCTTTTGTGGGCTGGGGAAAGGACCGCAGCATCCGCCCTGCACTGATGTCCCCAGCCCGTGTGGGATGCCATTGTGGTTTGCTCCCTTTTCCCCAAGAAGCCTTCCAGCACGGACGGGTGCAGGCTGATGCCGTGAGCAGGAGGTGGCTGCCGAGCGTCTCCTGGCTCCTGATTCAGACCCAACGCGCCTTCCCTGACTCAGCCCGGGCTTGCCCCGGGACTCCCCTTGGCCAGGCATGTTTGGGGCAGTGGCGTGCATGAGCCGTGACAGGGAAGGGAGAGGCGCCCGCCGGCGCCGGCCGCGCTCTGGGATTGCACGCGAGGATGCTGCTGTGACACCAGGCTGGCAGAAGATGAGGACATCACCTTGGAAGAGCCAGATGGCAGAAAGGGAGACGCATCTCAACGCCCCCCAAGCCAAAAGTCCTCTCTGAGCCACCCAAGCAGGAGCTGGATGCACCTTTCCTCATGTGCCCCCATCACAGCCACGAGCCCCCGTGTCCGTGCCAAGGAGCAGGGGAGTTCCAGGAGGGAGGAAGGCGTTCACTGAAACTCCCAGCCACTCCTTCCCTCCTCGAGACGCAATCTCGTCCGACACGCTCCCGCGCAGGGACCTGCACGGCAAGTTTCACGGTCGCCTGCCCCCTCTGCTCTGCTCCCTGAAGCCGGCACTAGGGCTGTGCTCCCACACCACTTTGGCACAGGAGCTGGTGGCTGTCCCCTCCTTGGGCACACCGTGTTGGGGTACCCCACGGCCTGGCTGTGCACAGCCAGGAAGGGATGATGCCGTGCCAGGGAACAGGAGCTGCTGGCAGCGATTCCGAGCAGCCAGGCCAGCTCCTACGCAGGGCAAATGGGGGCTGACCCACATGATGGCTCATTGCTGGACACAAGTTTTCCACAGAACAAGGAAATTTAGGGGCTTTCCAAATGCCTCTGCAGTGCCTTCCCTTATGGAACACTGGAATGTGTCAAGAGGAAAACAATCCTGGATCTACCTGAGTCACGGCCAGGATGTGACACCAGGCTCTTGCCAGAGCAGGATTTCAGGCCCTCCTGCTGCAGGAACCCCATGTCCAACAGCAAAAGGGACCCAGACTGGTTATGAGGGGTCACCCCAGGCCAGGAGGGTGCATGGGGTGCAAGCACCTGCCTTACCCCAAAGCTGGGGAATGACACAGCTCAAGAGGTCTTACAGGGTAGACCCAGAGTTAGTGGGGTAGGATCTTGGCTGGGCTTCCAGGTGGGACATGGTTCCATGACCATCTTGGGGGGCCAGGTGGGTTGCAGCCCCCTCAGCACAGGGTGCATACCTTCCTCATCACCCTTTTCCGGCCCCAAATTCACAGCCTGACGCCCTGCACGGCCCAGCCCATGGCAAAGGTTAAGGGCCGAGCCACAGCTCGTCAGTGGCCAAAGTCCAGGGCTGATGCAGGTGCTGTGGGAATGCTCAGCTCTCAGCTGGGATGGGGCAGTGGGCAGGGTCCCCCAGTGCCAGGGCCAGCCTTGGGGTGTAGGAATACACTGCCATGTGCCCACACTTTCCTGTAATTGCCCTAAGTTTAGTTCTGGCACTCACTGACCAGACAATTTGCATCTCACAGGCCGGCTGGAAACCACACAATTTAGGGATGCACATCCCAGCCCTTGCCCGATGCTCCATATATTCCTCTCTGGGAAAATTAACTGGCACTGGGGTGGCCACAGCCCTGCGAGCCCCCACCACCCACTGCATAGCAGCTTGCTGAGTGCCACCCACCCCTGTCACTCCAAAAAGGTGCCTCAGGTGCCAGTGGCACCGGCCCCGGCAGCGGTGTGGTTAGCGGCGAGCAGGGTTAATGGCTTTGGATGCAATTCCCTGGTGGTGTGGGAAAGGCCCAGGCCAGCGGGTTCTCCCTGGGAGCAGGGGAGCCCTGCAGCGGGTGCTGGGGTACCCAACGCGGAGCACCTGACACGGGGCATCCCGCAAGGGGGACACGGGGACACACAGGGACACGGCACACAGAAACGCACCCCGCACAAGGTGACACACACACACACACACACACACACACGCACATGCAAACACGAGTGACACCGCGGGCTGCACAGGCGCTGCGAGACAAGAGCGGGCCATGCGCACACCCACAGCCCGCAACCGGGGGGCGGCACCGAGGGGCTCCGCACCCACCCACCCACCCACAGCGGGTGTGCAACGCCGCGGGGGCACGGACACGGGCACGGCTGAGCCCGGCTCGGCCCGGCCCGGCCCGCCGGGGGGCGATGCAGCCGCGGCCCGCCCCGCGCCGGCCGGTGCGTGCCGGTGCCCCGGGCGCGGTGCGGGTGGCCGGTGGCCGGTCCCGGTGGGATGGCGGCGGGTACTCACCCAGCGGCGGCGGCGGAGCGGGGCCCGGTGGTGGCGGCGGCGGTGCCGGGCCCCGGCGGCGGCGCGGGGCGGGGCGGGGCGGGGCGGCTCCGCACCGGGGCGGGCACTGCCGGCTCTGCGCGCGCCGCCCGCCGCGCCGGGCGCGGCTCCGGTCGGCACCGAGCGGAGCGGGGAGGGGAAGCGGCCCTGCCCACCTGGGAACCCGCTGAGCCCGCAACCCGGCTGTAACCACCGAAAGAACCGGTGCCCGCAGCCCGGTGCGCGCCCGCGATCGGCGCAACCGCCCCCGCACACCCACGAACCGGCGTGACCCCGCAGCCCCCCCCGCAGACGCGCACACGGTGTGTGCACACCCCCGGTGTGACACGGTGACACACTGTCCGTCCGGCACTCCCCGGACGCTCACACACCCCCATCCTCACATACACTCACATGCACACGCAGCCCCGTGCATCGCACAGTGCACACACGCACTCCTGGGGTTCTCTTTTTCGGAAGAATCCCATCAGGAACAGCACTGGATCCAGACAGGGAAGGCTCCAGGCTGCCGGCCGGAGCAGGGTGACCGGTGCCCGCTGGTCGCAGTGTGGGGAATATAAAGCTGGCCATGGCAGAGCTGCCTGTGGAGCCGTTCTGCAGCTTCTCCCGCAGCACCAGTCCCCAGCATGGGCTGTCAGCCTGCAGGGACTGACTGTGAGGACAGCGGCTGCTCTGCCCAGGAGACAGCCCACGGCTGAAATTGAGCACCTCCCAGCAGACCCAGCAGCGAGGGCAGCACAGTCTTTGTTACACCCCTTCCACTGGTGTCCGGTTTGGGGACGTCACACCGGGGTTGGTCACACACAATGAGAATCCTGGGACAGATGGTTTCAGGATAAGCCCTGCCATATCAGTGCTGGGACAGCCTCCCTTCCTATCGGTCATGGGAGCAACAGGGCCCAGGGAAGCTGGAGTGAGGCTTTGGGAACAGCGACCCCAGAGAGAGGCATCTACAAGCTTTTTCCAAAAGCATTTTTCAGGCAGTGCTCAGTCTCTGACTGGGAAGCTCAGAGAGGTCACAGGGACAGTGCCCTCTCCCAAGGTACCCCAGGGGACTCACTCCAAACTCCTGCTGCCATCTTACCATTGCTGGCTGAGTCGTGTGATTCTGGCTCTCCTACCAACAGGCTGTGAGCCACTCTTGGACACACCTGTCTGGGTGTCACAAGCCCTGCTCCCTCTCAGTGCTAAAGCTGGCTGTGATTTCCAGCCCACAGCCTGTGCCCAGGACACGATCCCACAGCAGCAGCAGAGCAGGACACAGGGGGCATGGCAGAGCAAGCTGGCAGCTGAGCAAGGAGCCCCGTGCTGGGCCCTGGCCCCAGGGATGCAGTGGTGGAGGAGATGCAGCTCTTGCAGGGGCGGAGGGCGGCAGTGAGCGCAGCTGCCTGCTTTTGTCACACTGTCCTTTGTCCCAGGCACGTGGCACCAAGTGCAGGGAGCCGCAGCCATCTGGAGAGCAGGGATGGGGTCGAGTGATCTGGAAGGGCGGCAGAGCCCGTCTGAGCTTCCAGGAGGGTTTTCCGGCAGCTGTGGTGAAGGAACACACTGTGTTGCTGTACCTCTGCCCTGCTCCTGGCACAGATGGATGAACAGCTGGTTAACAGCCTGTGGAAGCTCCTGCTTCCTTATCACACTGGGCAGGTGGTGATGGGCTGATGCCGGCTGGAACTGCCAAGCTGTGGGATAGCACAGGGTCCCCAGTGCCACACAGCCCTGCCACCAGCAGCCACCCACTGGGGCCACTCCCCTGCCACATCCCCGGAGCTAAACACCCTGTATTTTCCAGCAAGCTGACCAGCTGTTCCTGTCAACATGATCCTGTCTGGCTTTGGCAGAAACAGGTTGGGTTGCCCTGAGAAGCTTGCCCTGGCAGGGGGTTCCCCAGGCACCAGCAAATCCCACATCCAAGGAAACTCTTTGTGTTGCCCAGGGTTTTCTTTGGAGAAGTGGGACAGAGCTCCGGTGCCAGTGGCATTTGCCTGGCAGGCGCAGATGGCTGGCCAGGGCAAGGGCCTGGAGCCGGGCTGGGAGGGGAAGCATCTGTTTTGCAGCACCACGGGGTTCCCTAAATAGGTCACTGCATTTTTATAGTCTCTTGGATCTAGAAAAACCAGTTGTTCCGGACAACCTGTGGACCCGCCAGCACCACTGGCTCCCCAGGCACTCGCCACTGTGCCCCCAGGTCCTTGAAGGGGGGACACCTGCCCCACCACACTATGAGCAGGGTGAGGGGTTGGGGTGTTCACAGCAGCCTGAGCCATACTGGGGTCCTGTTATCTGCTGAGAGTGATCCTTCCCCAGCCATGACCAGTGTGGGCTGTGCAGGGGGGGCTTCCCCTCCCGCTTTTCCCCTGGCTTAGGGTGGCTGTCTCCTCCAGGCTTTGCTCTGGGGTGGTTTTCATCCAGAGACGGTTCCTGTTGCAAGGAGAGGCAGGTGCCTGTGTGGGGTGCAGCAGGATGTGCAGTGCCACACACCCACACCGTACACCCGCATGCGCCGATGGTGTCCCATCCTGCTCGGGCTGAGCTCTCCCTCTAGCGGCACCAGGCTCCTGGCAAAGCCTCCACACTCTGGGGTGGCCGGAGCCGTGACCAGGGCATGTCCCAGGGGCTGGATTGAGCTGGAGGGCGAGCTCCGAGCTGACCTCCCGCCTCAGCCAGGATGCGCCCAGCAGGTGCACAGGGAGTGTGCTGGAGAGGCTTCACAGCACCATCCCACCACCAGCCTCTGTTTTGGCATCCTTGCAGAGGGCAGGTGCTCCTGCCCTTCCCATTCCCCGACCCAAATTTGCTGGGATGTGGTTGTACTGTCAGCTGGCACGCCAGGCTCGGGGGTGCAGCCCCACGGCTCTGTGTCACAGCGATCCCCCCGGTGACACCGGTCCCACCCTTATCCCCATCCTGCAGCAGCCAGCCAGGGGAAGGAATTCCGCAAACCCCATCTTCCCCGGTCAGGGCAGTGCCCTGCCGGCAGCAAGGCTCCCCCAGGACCCCGCTGAGCCCTGTCTGGTCGGGTGCCACCCCGCCGCGCGTCCCCGCAGGGTCCCCCGGGCCGGGCGCCAGGCCATGCCGCAGGCAGCGCTGACGGGGCGCTTTGTTTTGTGCGGCCTCGGCTGCCCAACGGGGAGACAAAAGGGGCAGTCAGACGCGGGCGAGCATTGTGCTGGCAGCCATGCGCTGAGGCAGCAGCCTGCGCCGCCACGCTCGCCTCGTGACCCCCGACGGCCCGGGCTGTGCCCACCATGGTGCCCCAGGGCCCGCAGAGTACGGCCCATGGGAGCCCCGCATGAGAAGGGGGCTGTGGGGCTGGGGGCTGTGGTTACCGCAGGACCGAGGCCTCCCCGAGGCCCTGGCAGGTGTCCTGGGTGTGGGGTTGTGCTGGTGGCAGCGTTGTGTGGAGCGTTGGGGCTCGGCGTAGCCGTGGGGACATGTCTGCCAGGGCCACGCCAGTTCTCACCTCCAGCCTTCCTCGCCCGTGATGGGAGGAGGGTGTCCACGCCACGTGGTGACAGACAACACGTCTTGGCTGGTGAAGCGAAGCAACAGTGCCTGGTAGACACCCTGCCAAGCCCACCACCCACAGGGTCTCACGGGGAGGTGTCCCTGCTGTCCCCACGGTGCCAAGTGGCGCCAGGGCCAGGCCAGCCCCCAGGCTCACCCCGTGACGGCGCGGTGCATTGCCCCTGGAAAATGCCAGCGCGGTCAAATCGTTGAGTCATTTGTGCCCAAGATTATCTGTGCAAACAGCCGCCCCGATTATTTTTTTTTTTTTATTATCAAATTTTTTTTTTCTTTTTCCCTAAGAATGTGGCTCAGACCATGGGGATGAGCAGCTGAAATCTCCAGGGATCAGCAGGACAATGCCAGAGCAAGCATTGTGCTGACGGCTCTGCAAACGCTGGCACCGGTTCCCGGCCAGCAGTACCCTATAAAAGCTGAGCCGCTGAAGTAGGCAAACATTACATGGGCGAAGCAGCAGTAACCGCCTGAGCTAGGTGAGTCCTGGGCCGATGCGCACCTCTCCCACCTCACCCCTCCGCTGCCAGCTGCCTGGGCAGACACCCTTCCTCCTGCCTGGTGGCAAAAGACACCCCAGAGGGACCGTCGCTGTTTCCCGTGGCATAAGACAGGCTCACACGTCCCTGCTGGCAGCCAGGGGGGCTGAGAACCCCTCTAGAGCAGAGCACCCCACTTCCGGTGCCCACCGGCACGGCACACCGGTGGGCATCTCCCACCATTAGCCAGGGCTGTCTGTGGGAGCCCACCGTGCCTCCCAAGGGACACCGGGCAGGGGATCAGGCAGGGTCTGATGGACTCTGCCAGGGACAGGGCAGCCCGTGCCCACTGAAGCCCCCTGCTCTGGCTCAGGGGTGCTTTTCCTAGCAGTGGTCTGGCCTTGGGGAAGCAGAAAGGGGGATTGGACACTGTGCCCTGGTGGGCATGCAGGCTCCACACCATGGCAGGGAGGAGGAAAAGGGCACTGCAGCCGTGAGAAGGGAGTACCCTGCTTTGGATGTGTCCCACAGCTCTCTGCTGTGCCCCCTTCCCCATGCTGGGGCTGGCAAGAGGGTCTCTCTGTGGCTGGTGTGGCTTGTCCCCAGCAGTGGGGCAGCTGTCCTCAAACAGGCGCTGTGGGTGGCGGGCACAGAGCCGTCCCTCAGCCTTGCGAGCGGGCAGCAGGGATGCACAGGGACACGCTGCAGTAAAAATGGCTTTTCTTTCCTTCTCCAGACACCGATCCAGCAGCAAAGATGGCTCAGACAAACCCTCTGCCTGTTCCCATGGGCCCGTGGAAGGTATGTCCTCACAGCCCCTGTATTTTGCCTTTCTCTGTGTGCAGGTAGGGAACAGGGAGAAGGGCAAAGCCCATCCTCTGGGGCCAGGAAATCTGCACAACGAGCACGGGAAACAGGCACCCCTGTCCTCTGCCCATGGGAATGTGCCTCCTGCCTGCTCAAATACCTCCTGGGTGTTTTTCATAAGGCTCTTCACAGCACCCTGGGCCAGCTGTGCCCTGCTCTTGCCAGCCATCCCATGACAGGCACAGTCCCCAAAAGCCACCAGCTGTTGTTTTCCCTCCCCTGTCCATGCAGACAGGGTGAACATGGGCAGTGGGCACTGTGGAGCAAGGCAGGGAGCAGCCCCGAGGGGTCTGGCAATAGCCCCAGTGCCACAGGTCCAGGAGGGAGAAGAGAGGGAGAGGAGAAGCAAGTGCACAAGTGAGGAGCATCCCGTCGAAGCCTGGAGCTGTCGCGGGAGAGGAGAGCTTCAGCCGCAGCCCCTCGGGGAGGTGCCCCTCGCCCTTTCCCCCGTTAATCCTCTTTGCCCTAGAGCGTTCGGAGCAGAGGCCGGGAGAACCGCCAGCCACAGCCCTGCCACCCGCCCGTCCCAGAACGGCTCCGCTCCTCTCTCCGGACGGCACCGCTGCCCCGGGAACTGATCTCCGCCGGGGTGAGCAGGAGAGCGGAGCGGGGGCCAGCCTGCGGCTCCCCCGGCACCAAGGCAGGGCGTCGCGGGGCCAGCAGTGCAGGGACGCGGAGGCGTGCGGGGCTGTGTCCCAGCCCAGAGGGGTGCCCGGTGCAGCCTCCCCGGCTCTCTCCCTGACGGAGCCACCTTCCGTCTCCAAGAGGCGCTGAATTACTCGGGGCCACTGCTGGGCAGTTTCCAACTCGGCAGCTCGCTCTCCGTTCCAGATCACCGTGTACGATCAAGAAAACTTCCAGGGCAAGAGGATGGAGTTCACTTCGGCCTGTCCAAACATCATGGAATGTGGCTTCGACAACATCCGCTCCCTGAAGGTGGAATGTGGCGCGTGAGTACCCAGCTGCCAGTGGAGGGGATGCTTTCCCAGGCTGGGAGAGGGGTGCCCAAGCATGGAGTGGGACCAGCTGTCCCCATTCTGCTTGTCTGGAGCCAAGCACCACAGCCAAGGGAAGTCAGGCATGAGGGGATCCCACCCTGCCCGTGTAGAGCAGCCTGCCCCAGGCAGCACTGACACAGAGAGAGGGCCAGAGGACAGTGGCAACACCTTTGGCATCACCCAAAACTGCCTCCTGCAGTGTTGGACCAGTCAGGTTTGGAGCAGGGTTGCTGCACAAGGATGCAAAGAGGGTCAGTGCTCAGTGAGTGGCCCAGCCTTGCTCTGCCCTGGGCTTTCCCTGCCCTGCACAGCTTCCCAGAACAGAGCAGAACCTTCCCGCAGCTTCTCCAGTCCTGAGAGGGGTAGGGAGCAGAGCTGGGCTTCTCCCTGCACACGGGAATCTTCCCTGGCACAGGCAGGCACCTCCCGAGTGGCTCAGAGTGTCGGGAACGGTCCCCGTGGAGCGCATCCCGCCGGGGCGCGGAGCAGACGGGATAGATTTGTGCTGCTATCTTTAGGATGTGTAATGCTAATGGGATTACAGCAGCGTGCGTGCTCACGCTGTAATCAGCTCCCTGCTCCAGTTGACGTGTTCCTAATCAGGCCGTTCACCTTGCACAGGGTGGGCTGGCTGCAGGTCGTGGCGTTGGGGCCCAGTTTGGGTCAGTGGTAGGAAAACCTCGACCCCCTCAGCACCCTTTGTACCCCATCAGCAGGGGATCCATGCCCTGCACAGCCCATGCCACCCACCTTCCAACCCCCAGCCCTGCTCTGCTCTGTCTCCCTGCTCTGCCTGTGGCTCTGTCCCCAGTCTCCTTAAGGGGACACTGCCATCCTGGGGACAGGAAAGTGCTGTGTGGGCAGCACCAGGGCTTGCAAAATGTGTCCTGCAGGGTGGAGGCATCCCACTCACTTCTCCTTGTTTGTTTTCAGCAAAGAGGGGGAGGCAGAAAGGGGAAAGGCCATAGGTCCCTGCTCTCTGCTCGGAGCCAGATGGACTCTGCCTGCCTTGGGTATCAGGAATTCAGGTCTTTCCAGCAGTGTCAGGTTGTAATTGGGAAACAAGTAAGAAATGAGGCCTTTGGGAGAGAAGGGCAGCTGGGGCATCCTGAAACAATGCTGGTCTGCATAAATAATGACAGAGCCAGGGGGAAGAGCCACCCGTGCAGGATGGGCCCCAGGGTCTCCCCATCTCCCATTGCAGCCAGGGATGCTGTGTGGGTGCCTCCCTGGCTTCTCTGCCCACATCCAGCACCGCTTCCTCTCCTCCCAACCTGTGGGCAGAGGCCAGACCCCAACCTCCTCCTTGCACCTACATCCTGCCGCTGTGCCAGCTCCCAGCAGGATGCCTGGAGCTGCCGCAGGAAGCCCTGGCAGCCCTCGCTCTGTTTTTGCAGCTGGGTCGGTTACGAGCACACCGGGTTTTGCGGGCAGCAGTTCATCCTGGAGAGGGGAGAGTACCCGCGCTGGGACGCCTGGAGCGGCAGCAACGCCTACCACATCGAGCGCCTCATGTCCTTCCGCCCCGTCTGCTCCGCCGTGAGTGTCCCACGCAGCTCTGGTCCCCTTAAAACGTCCCCCAGGCCACGGCAGTGAGGTTAGGAAGGGAAAACACAGCTATACCGGGGGCAGGCTCACCGCTTCCCCCCACAATCCCAGCAGGATTTGCTCTTTCTGTCCTGTTTGTTAAAGGTTTTGAGGGGATTTCTGGGCAAGCTGTACATGAGCAGAGCTAGGGGACAGCCAGCCTGAGACAGTAGCTGTGGCATAGCTGACACCTCCCAGCCACCCAGAAAACTCCAAACAGCCAGGGTCTGAGCACCTCCGTCCTGGAAGCCTCTGAGTAATGCCGTAGGGAGTGACAATTCTGCCATTCCCACCCAGGCTGGGAAAGGAGCACCACCTCCCCCTCACCCCCTGCTCTCCCCCACAGAATCACAAGGAATCCAAGATCACCATTTTCGAGAAAGACAACTTCATCGGCCGCCAGTGGGAGATTGCCGATGACTACCCCTCGCTGCAGGCCATGGGCTGGGCCAACAACGAAGTGGGCTCCATGAAGATCCAGTGTGGCGCGTAAGTGACAGCCCAAGGAGCAGCAGGGACAATCCACTGCCATCGCTGCGCCACCACGGCGGGAGGGGGACACCCTGTAACCCCCCCTGCTTACCTCTTTGTCCTTTTCTTCCAGCTGGGTGTGCTACCAGTATCCCGGGTACCGTGGCTACCAGTACGTCCTGGAGTCTGACCATCACGGTGGAGACTACAAGCACTGGAGAGAGTGGGGTTCGCACGCCCAGACCTCCCAGATCCAATCCATCAGGCGTGTCCAGCAGTAGCTCCTCACCTCCCAGTACACCTCTGCAAGGTTTCGAAAGCTCACCGGCTCCCTCTTGGTGCTAATAACTCCCCTCCCGAAATAACCAACCCCCTTCTCGTACTGCCACTGCTTATGGAACAACACTCCCAAAACGGTACCGACCGCCACAATTGCCAATAAACGTGACTGAAAGAAAAAGATAAATCAGCGTGGTGTGTGTTTGCTGTTGCGTGTTTGGGACTGAGGTTGCACATCCCCATCCCAGGAGCAGGGACCAGACTCCCTCCTACTTAATTTAAGCTGGACTGAAGTGTGGTAGGGCTCACACTGAGGGAGGTTCAGACCCTCACTGTTGCACAGAAACCCTTGGTTTTTTCCCTCCCTGCCCTCTCCTTCCCCTGACAAAGTAAAGGACACCTGGGTTCCACCCCATCTGCGTACACACAGTTCATGGGCTCTGTGGCCAACACTGCCAGGCCCCTGGGATCTGAACCCAGGTTGCTTCCTGAAAATGCAAAAAAGAAAGTCACACTGACACCCACAAACTTTAAAATTTTTATTCAACAATTTACATCACTTATTGTCTGTCTTAACGTATTCGATCTACACAAATTTCTTTTTTTTTTCCTGATAAAATAATAAAATTTGGATAAATTTTGAAGACCTGTTGGTGCAGAATAAACAAAATTTCAGGTAAGGTTGTTTTTTTTTTTTTTTCTTTTTCTTTTTTTTTTTTCTTAAACATTTAGTGTGAAGTATGACATCATTGGTAAAGATACATCATGCCATTACAGCTCATGGACATTACCTATCCTTACAGTCCGTGACATCACCCACACCAGCGCAAGGGGCTGCGCCAGACACAGCTACAGCAGGTTTTACACTAAACTCCTCTAGCCACCCTCTCACCACCGGGAAAACGCCTACGCTTTTCCAGCTGGGCACACAGAGTGCATTAACCTAATCAGAAATCACCGGGGAGGGGAGAAGGAAACAAAGACTACCTTTTACTGATCCGTGTGGTCGCACACTACAACATCGACACCAAAGAGGGGCTGCCCCTCTCTGCAGGTCAGAGGTAATTCAGCTCCTGAGCAGGTAGAGCACAACCCCTCGCAGTGATTTGAATACAAACCAGGAAAGAAATGAGAACTTATCGACGGGGAAGGGCGGCAGGACAGGAGACTGACCCCGCCCGGCTCTGCCTGCAAGGATCTCTCCAGCCCCAGCGCCGTTGTGTTTTGCACCGCCCTTAACACTGAAATATTCAGGGAAGGGGGAGAGAGGGGCATCAGTCCCCCCAGTAAACAAGTTGAGGACCTTCAGAGGCTGGGAAGCCGCTGAAGGTGTGTAAGTACACGTGTGATGGTAGATAGAAAAGCAGCCCTGTTCTGTATGAAAAAAAGCTGTCAAGTTAGTACAAATTTCTGCCATGGCAAAGGGAACAGGAGGAGAAAGCTGTCAGGGTCCTTCTCCTGCCACAAAGTCCCAACTCTCCCGCACACAGGCTCTGGGCTAAGCCAACACGTTTCCAAAGGTGGTACCTGCAATGCAACGCACCTAACACATGAAAACAAAACCAAAATAAAGCTCTCACCCCCGAGGCTGGAGGGAACCCAGTCTCCACTCCAGCCCTGCAGCGGGATAGTGAGGAACCCTGTCCCTCCTGCCTCACAGTGGCAATACACAGCAGTAGGATTCCTCTTGGTTCATTGTGTCATTAGAAGCCTCGAGTTTGCCCACACCACTGGCCTGCAGCGCAGTGGACTGGTCTCCATCCCCTCCCCAAAGCTGCTTTGCCTGGGGGGCTCCCTGTCCCCATGGGGACACTGGTGGGTGCCACCACCACGCTCTCCCCGGAGACAAAAAGCGCACTGGTTCATCCGACAGCACAAAGTGTATCTGAAACACAAGCCAGCACACCCCGCTCCCTCCGATTCAATTACTAAAGTAGGCTCTTTAAAATAAAAAAATAATATATATATATTTATATAGCTATACAGAGAGATACAGAGAAAGCAAAGGAGAGAGAAAGGCTACTAAAAAAATCAAGAAGCGCCAGTTTTCTGCTACAGCTGTCAGCAAAGAACTGTCACCTTACATTATACCCTCCGAGATGGTGAAG
Source organism: Brachypodius melanocephalos (assembly GCA_013398615.1). Lineage (NCBI taxonomy): Eukaryota > Metazoa > Chordata > Aves > Passeriformes > Pycnonotidae > Brachypodius > Brachypodius melanocephalos. Next base: position 3,998,955 of record VZSR01002145.1, on the reverse strand, counting down.
AGAATGGAGGCAATGACAGCACAGGAATGCAAAAGAGGGCAGATAAGTCACTTCTGGTAATGAGACACAAATTAAAACTTTCAAAACATGTGCATAGCTTTATTCATCTGCTTCAAACTAACCTTTTCACGGAGCTTCAGTGAAACTCGAGTGTGCAAAATGCATTTCTAAAAAATAATGCAAGCAAGCTTTCACATTTACTGTGGCAGAAGTACAGAAAGACTCGGACAGAATCATCACACGCTGGGGTGGGAGATGGAGAACCCAGAATTGCACAGCTTGGAGTTCTGAGTCACTGACTGCAAACACAAGCGCTTGGATTTTGTTAACTTCATGCAAGGCGTGTTGACTTCTCCTTTACAAAAAAAAAAAAAAATCTCATAAACCCCACAGAAACAAGAACCATGACCTGGCAGGGAATAAATCCTCTGGATAATGGGATCATGGTGCCACAGAGAGCCTGAACTCCAGCAAAGCCGGTTCCAGACCTTGGCTTGTTTTTGGCTCTGTAGACAAACCATGGCAATGCTGATTTTTCGTCCACAGAAGAGTGAAGCAGCTTTTCTTTCTCTTCATCCCAACTCCCCTCCAAGGTTACAGGTGCCACTGCACAGGACATCATCCCCAAACTAAGACAGCCACTACACAGGCTGGAGTCCAGGTCTCATTTTGATCCGAAGGGTCACTGGGACACTGAGGAACCCTCAACTGTGGTTGGGGAGTGGCCCTCCCAGCCACGTCCCCAGCTCACACCTCTCTCCAGAAAGACTAAAGCACACATGCAAGGCACATTGAGTCAGATGTACACACACACCTGGGTGTGTAAAAGAGCAAATGCTGGCCAAAAAAGAAATAAATTGATGCTGAAAATACTAACCATACAGACAGAGAGCTCTGGCCTATGTATTTGCAGACTATTTTCCAGGCAGTTGTAATCCCCAAGTGTTTTTCCTACACGACTTTAGACCTTCCTTACTCTTCCCCCACTTTGCAGAGAGGTACTTTATATTCCTAAAGGATCTTCTATAAATAGTCAAGTAAAATCCCTTTTTCCCCTCCAGTAAACTCCTCCTCCAGGGTACACATCCCCCACCATGGTCCAGGTGTGACCCATAAAGAGAAGAGGTTCTGGACCTGCCCGTGCCTCATGGCAGCACCCTGATGCAGTGAGACTCTCTCCACTGCTCCCTAAGCCTTTTACTGGCAGGTTTGGGCTGGGTGGATGGCTTCACCTCACTTTTTTCTTGGAAAACATCCGAGCCCACGCACCGAGCGCTCCCCAGGTGGAGAAGGAGCCAGTGGTTCCCAGCACTGGGATAAGGGCAGGACAGAGGCCATGCAATCCTTAATACTGCTGGTTAACTTCACATTGAGATAAAGCATTCAAAAGATCTTTTTGTAGAGATGAGCAATTTCCTTCTAGAGATAAATTCAAATAGCAAACAAATATATTAAAACCGGAGACGAGACAAGAGCTGACTGAGGTTTTTCTACTTTACAAGTTACTCAGGCACCTTTCCTGCACCACCAGCCATGGAGGAAGAAGTTGAAAACCTCAGGGATTTGCACTACCCTTCCAATAGCAGCTTGAGAAAAGGAGGGAGAGAAAAAGAAAAACAAAATAATAATAATAATAATAATAATAATAAAAATAAAAAGCACAGTGTTCTCTCAAGTTAAAGAGTTCTCCTTTGCTTGCATTTGCATAGAAATTCCCATAGGTCAGCACCAAAATCAGGTCCAACCCTGTCCTACACCCCGGCTCCCCCAGTTCCTACGCTCCCCCAGCTAGTGGCTGTGTGACAGGAGGGTTCAACTATCCGCAGAGGAACTACATGGTCATGTTAAAAAAACAACAAAACAACAAAAACGTAAAACAAAAGTGCATCACACATTCTTGATTTTCAGGGTTACTTATAGCAGCAGCATCAGCATTAATCCAAGACAATGAACAGTTGTAGGTTCGTTCTTAAATGCAGCAACACTTAATGAAATGTCTTCGGGGAAGGGCATAAGAGGGTCCTTCTCAAAAGGATAAAAATGAAAATTAGACTATTCAATATGGACAAAAAGGAGATAAAACAAAAAGACACAATCTTATTTACATAAAAAAAAAAATTTCTTGTTAAAATATCTTTACAACACCTAAGCAAAAAAATATGTATTTTAAGAATAAAGCAGAAACTTCTAAAGCAGTATCCATTTTTGGAACCCTTATTTAGCACCTGAGGAAAGACCGTATGGAAAGCAGACAGGCTGGGGATTTTTTTGTTGGCTTTTTTTTGCTTTTTTACGAAAACTGTAAGTTGTATTTTTGCTAAATGTACAGAAGTTCGCAGTACACAAGTTTCATACCACAGAAAGAAATGAACAATTCTTTTTTTTTTGTTTTTTGTTTTCTTGTTTTTAAAGATCCTCTACTCATTAATAAGGCTGTAGAAAAGGGACACTGCTATCTTACAAAATGGCTTTAGAGCTCTGGACATGTTATACGAAGCTTTCTGGTTAACAGTCAAGATAAATCCAGCTCAGCTTTCCCTGCTGAGGGCACAGGCAGGATTCCTGCTCCCGTCCCAGCACAGGGAGTGGGCTGATGCCCAGGACATGAGACCACCACAGGGCTCTTTTACCTCCCCACAGCTCCACTCTCCTGTTTTAGAGGATCTCGGGCAAGACAGAGGAGCCAGCCTAACCCTGGGGTGTAACATGCACTGGGCAAAAACCTCTAAAGCTCTGTAATTCCTGGAAGGCAGCACATGGAGATCTCCCTCCCACCAGCCTGCACTAGCGTTTTCCCACATGGAAAAACTCTCTGGTGGTGGCCAAAGCCAAGAATTACTCTGGCTTTCTTGGCTACTCCACCACACCAGCCCTTCTCCTGCCTTACACACCAGTGTGAAAAAGTGCAGCAGCTTCAAAGTGGGTGAATCCTTGTTCTCTCCCCTCCTGACCTCAACCAGCTCCCTTGTAAACAGCCTCTAAGAAAAACAAACCACGACGGATGGACGGACAGAAAATCATTCTAGGGATGAGAGGGTAAGACTCCTGAAAGCTTGGGACACCATAGCAATTTACTGAATCAAGATCAAAACCTGGACACACAGGAAAACTACGGGCAGTTCTGGCTGTGAATGCCATCGCTCCCAGGTGTCCTGGAGGTCACCCACTGGCCACTTGGGAAAGGACACTATGGTGCTGCCATAATGCTCTCTTGAAGGTGAAAGCACTCATTACACACACAACTCGGAGCACAACTTCCAGCTCTCTTTTTTTCTGTTTTTTTTGTTTTTTTTTTTTTTTTTTTTTTTTTTTTTCTCCCAGCAGGAAGCAATTTTCCTTTCCATTTAGCTGGCTGGTTCACCCATCACCCGCTCCCAGCCACTGGACTCACAAGCTGGTGAGAATTGGGTTTCTTTCCACATTTCAAAGAAGTTCACAGCAGCTGTGAAAGGCAAAAAGTGGGATTTACTAGCTCAGAGAGGTTTGAAGTGGGTTAGTGACAGAATCCATGCCTTGGAGCTACCCACTGGTCAAAGAGATTTCTACCAGGTTTCACAGAGGATCGAGGTGGGCTTAAACCAAAACCAAACTTCAAGCAAAGCCTGAAAGCCATTGCTTTGCCAATCCACCAAATGGGTGGAGTGGGAGAGAGCAGAGACTGAAGGCCCCAAACCACTGCCACAGAGCAGTTGTTAAATCACCTCTTGGAGCACACAGAACACTCCACGATCCACCAAAAAGCAAAGAGATCCCAACCTGGATCTGGCTGGCACTACACACTCCAGTCTCTTATTACACAAGACCCTGTACAAGAGACACCCAAAAGAACCTGCTGGCAGAGGAGGAGAGGTGGGGAATGACCAGAGGAGGAAGGGGACAGCCCCTGCCTGTGCAGGAACCCTCACTCCAATAAACACATCAAAGGAAAGGGACTCACGACGGGAACAAAAACGAGAGGAAAAACCTTAACCTGAATTAGTATCTTCATAGCTAATAAAAAAATAGGTCATGATCTCACCCTTAGTGCCGCTTTCCCATACTACACGTACTTAAGGGGTTTTGTTTTAAAACTTTCTTTACTCAGTGTAATGAAAACAATGGCACAAATAAATACACGCTCGCTCTCCTCACAAGCCAGATGCTTGCACACGCCCCCACAGACACCCTTGGGTGCACACCCAGGACAGGAGGCTGCTGCTCCCCTTCCCAGGCTGTATTTGGTTTATGCTACAGTACTAATACTCTGAGTCAAACAAAAAAACCCAAAACAAAACGTGAGACTTATCAGTAACACCTTATCATTATTTCAATGTGCTAAATTAGTCACAGCTCAATTTCAGTTTGTTTTTTTTTTTCCTTTTCTTTTTTTTTTTATAAGTTTACACAAAAATAATCAGAAAACAGATTAAATCTTAAGATATTTTTTAATAAGTGCTCAGTTAAGAATTGTGTGAGGACTTGGGGAGGACTGCAGACAGCGACAGGGTGAGTTACACGACAGCACAAGGAAGTTCCTTCCATGGTCCTGCCTGGCTCTAGGCAATAGTCTATCCCAGAAACAGTGGGGAGCCGGAGCTACAGGAGCTCAGAGACAGGAATTCCTAACTGCTTAGCGCTGAGCACACGCCGTGGAGCTCACGGAGACAGACAGACAGACAGACAGACAGACAGACATCTGAACAGAGGATGGTCAGAAATACAGCGGAGAAGGTGCTGCCGAGGGTGTTTCTGGATGGGTCCTGCTGGCGAGGCAAAGCCACAGAGATGAGCATCGGGGGAAATCCAGCCCAACCCATCGCTGGAACAGTGTTTCTCTCAGCATTTCTTTTGCTATTTAGGCGACAGACTGGACTAGGCCAAGATGAGAGTCCTCAAATATTCAGCAAGACTCAGATCCTTCTAGAGGTGCAGGGTTAGTGCTGCTCAGTTCCTGCATCATCCCAAGCAGGGACCTGGGGCAGGAGTACAGGACAGCACAAACCTCAGGGAAGCGAAACAAGGTGATTTTTTTTTTCTTTTTTTTTTCTTTTTTTTTTTTTTTTTTAAATGGAACCCAGCCCTTAAGGCGACAAGTGACTACACAAGGCAAATAAATACACAGCAGAGCCTTAAAGCCAGGAAAACAAACTGGAAACTTTGCTATTAGCCTTCAACTTCTTGAAAATAATTATAATAATAATAATAAAGGAAAAAGAACATTTCTTCCACCTTCATTTTCCCAGCCCCACCCTCCAGTTTGTTCAACACTTTAAAGCTCAGGAATGCCCCAGCTCTTCAGCAGCAGAGCTGGAGGTGATTCCGACTTTTGGCAAGCAGTTGGGAGACTCAACAGAATTAAAAATAGGAACGTTGGAGGACTAGATGTTGGGCACATCTGTAAACATGTTATACATCTCAAAGTTACACACACCTGTAGAGGTGGTACAGTTTATAGGTGAAACAGAAGTATTTGCAACTGGCCAACCACACATTTCTGAACCTGGACTGATACAATACATGATGACTATATAGTATCACACTCAGAATTATACTATATAGCTTTGGATACATCAAATGGAGTAGGCAATCCATAGTCAAATGTTTAAGCGTGGCAGAAAGCGAGCGTCTTACACAAGGTACAGAATTCAGTTTCATTGTCCCACCATGAACTCAAGTGTCTCATTCAGGAACAATCTTATTAAAAGTATAAAAACAATTAAAAAAACACACATGCTACATACTCCTAATTAAAAAAAAAAAAAAAAAAAAAAAAAAGAAAGCAATAGAATCATAGAGTATTCTGGGTTGGAAGAGACCCACGAAGATCATCGAGTTCAACAGCTGGCCCTGTGCGGGACACCCCAAGAATCCCACCCTGTGCCTGAAAGCATTGTCCAAACTCTTCTTGAACTCAGACAAGTTTGGTGCTGTGAACACTTCCCTGGGGAGCCTGCTCCAGTGCTCAACCATCCTCTGGGTGAAGAATATTCTCCTGCTATCTAAACTACCCCTCCTCTGACTCAGCTTCAGGCCATTCCCTGTCAATGGTCATTGAGAGTGAACAGATTGGTACCTGCCCCTCTGCTGCCCCTTGGGAGGATGTTGAAGACCACAATGAGGTCTCCCCTCAGTCTCCTCTTCTGCAGCTGAACAAACCAAGTGATCTCATTTGGCTACCCCTCCAGACCCTTCCCCATCCTCCTGGCCTCCTTGGGATGCTCTCTAACAGGAGTCTTTAGATTGTGGTGCCCAGAACTACCTCAAGAACTCAAGGTGAGGCCACACCAGTGCAGAGCAGAGCAGGACAGGTCATGCTGGGCTGGTGTCCCCCAGGACATTGCTGACCCTCCTGGCTGCCAGGGCAGTGCTGACTCAGATCCACCGGGCCATGGACCAGCTCCATTTCCATGGTGCTGCTCTCCAGCCTCTCATTCCCAGTCTATCCAGGGCTGCCCATCCCAGGTGCAGAATCTGACACTCATCCTTGTTAACTCATACAGTTGGTGATTGTCCCTCTTTAATTTGTTGAGGGCTTTCTGCTCAAGGCAATCAACAGTTCCATGTCAGCAAAATTACTCTCTCTTCTTGAGAAGAGACATTGGAGAGAAATGGGCTGAGGATGGAGCCCTGTGGAACCTTCTGCTGACCGCACAGTGTGGCTTGATTTACAGATCTAAGCACAAAGGGTATTCCAAAGTTTTGTGCTTATCTATTCCTCACAATGCCCCAAAGGGTCCAGTCTCATTTTAGGAGACACCAACTGCTGCTATTTGGACAGCCAGGAGAGCCAAGATTAAGCCACAGACACCCATGATGAGCACTGGGTATATGGGGAGCTGGGGCTGGTCAACAAACCTACAAAGCTATTTTTGTTTTATTAATTTTTCGCTCTTGCACTGTGAATTTTTCACCTTTAAAAAAAAACAACCAAAAACCAGAAAAACTACCCGACCCCCAGATGATTTGGACACAGTACACAAGTTGCAATGGGACAGAGGGGTTACACAGCTGGAGCCTGCACTCTGCTCAGCCTTCCCTACCACTGCTAGGAAGCTTTCCTTTCCCTGGGATTATTTTTTTATTATTTTTTAAAATTATTATTTTCATTCCTAAGTCCTCCATTTTTTTTGTAATAAAATATATTTTTATTAAGAGATAATTAGAAGCAGAGCCCGGAAATACACAGACTGCATTAAAATATAAAAGAGCATTTCCAAGGGGCAGGAAGCCCAGCCATTGGCGTTCCATGGACAAATTGAAAAGGATTCAAATTCCCATTTTTTTTTTTCTTTTTTTTTTAACTTTTTAATTTTTTTTTGTTATTTTGAAATTTTTTAAGAGAAAAAATAATTCAAGAAGGGTGAAAGTTAGCAGAACTCAATTCCTCTTCAGTTTTCCAATGAAAATGGGAAAAAAATCCAGCACATTTAGTGTTAGGAGACAGACAGAGCAAATATGAAGCACCTACAGTTGAAAGCAGAAGATACTTTTTTTTGTCTTTTTTTTTTTTTTTCTTGCTCCCAGTAATACAATGGCATTAAACTGTGGGAACAGTGGAAGGGTTTTTTTGTTGTTTTTTTCTTTTTTTTTTTCCATATTAAATGCCTAAACAGATTGCTTATTTTTCCATGTTGTCTTTTAAAATGAAATAACTCTTCAGTTGCAATAGTCCAACGTGTAACAGGAGCCAGGTCAACTGTGTGACTTCACCATGCATCCTAGAACTGCAGTATTACCATCCTTCCCTCAGCAGAATGATCCTTTTAAGACAATATCACCATCATAGAATTGGTGCTTTACTCCTGGCAAAACATGCTGATTATAATCCTCTGGAAGAAAAAAAAAGAAACTGCAAACTTCAAGGCGTTTCTCCAGCATTCAATGGAAAACAAATCAGAAAAAAAAAAAAAAAAAAAAAAGAAACCAAACAGGGGAGGTGGAAGGGAAAGGGGAGATGAAGGATGGTGAATCATCCTGATTTCCCTGTGATTAGTGTGTCACTACAGTCACAGAACGAGAAACAGAAACCTTGTCAAGTGGAAATGCCTCTCCAGTGGGTTGCTGTTGCCCATGTAGACGACAGCAGGAACTTTGAAACCGGGCTTGTAATTGAGTCTGTATTCCTTAATCACTTGCATTCACTCTTTAAACAAAAACAAAACAAAACAGAAAAATGAAAAAAAAAAAACTATTCAGTACCGGAGATTAAATAATCACGTGTGTAGTCTCGTTGAAATAAATTTTCAGATTCCTTAAGAAGTCTAATTACTTTCAGTTGCCATTTTTAAATAACTATATATATATTTGTATATATTATCCTGTGATTCTAGTTATGGTTCCTCTGCTGCACTGAAGATTTAGAAGGAGCATAAAGCCTTTTTGTCCCCCACGAACAGCACAAATGCTGCAGAAAGGTTATAACAGGCAGTCTTGTCTTGCTACCTTCATTGATCTGGGCGATCCATGGCTTCATCATAAGTGATTATCCTTTTGGGATCTGGAAAGAAAGCAGAATTCTAAGTTTTGGACAAGCTACTTTCAGGTCCTGTGGCTGAAAATAAACACAAGGTAGTGTTAACAGACTTTCCCTTTGGATGCTCATCTCCTGCCAAGCCACACCAAGGCCCAGCTGGCTCCTCCAGAGCAGAACCTGCTCTCCACAGGTCTCCCCATAGGGCTGTTCCCACATAAAACCTCTTCTCAGGTGACTTGTGGGGGATACATCAGAATTTAAAACTTATTATTGGATGTGACACCCAACACCAAAAATAGAAAGCAATTTTGTATACACATAAGGAGGTGTTTATAGCAAAGCTTATTGTCCTGACTTTCACCCACCTGAACAGAGATAAATCCAGACTACAAACCACAGGCACTGAGGAACTGAACCCAGGCATCTCCAGACAGAGACAATCCACTCTCATTCATCCCCCCCTCCCAACACAGAGCAATTTCGTTCATTTATTCTTTCCAACATCCTTACCTTGCTTCTGCAAATTCCAAACCGCTTCCATTTCTGTGGAGGCAAAAGGAGACCACTGTTATTATGCAGATTGATGCTGCCATTAGAGACCACTCTGAACACACTTTAATTTTCCAAGTGTGGCAGTTGTGCTGGGGCTTTCAGAGCCAACCCCCTCCCACCCAGCAGCACAGCCCCAGCCCAGCCCACAGGACTACACAAATTTGACATGAATAATCCAGCAATAAAAGGCAAAGGAATGGCTGTAACACAGTCTTAAGGGTCAGAGAGCCAAGCTGAGCATCAGAAATGTCATCACCATTCACCAGTCCTACATATCACAATTTAACTCCAGGCTTTACTACTCTGACTCCAACGCTGCTTTGCACATTACAGCCTCAACAAGGAGCCTGGAGAGATGATTTTTACAAGTTGATGCTTAGTGAGTGTGAAATGAGAACTGCTGGACACAGCGAGCTGCACATGGTTCGCAGTGTGCTGAGGCACCAGGCAAGGGTTGTGTGAACATCTCTGCAGAGCTGCTGCCAACGCACTGTCCAGCAGCAAGGTGTGATGCTCCACACACCTGGCTTGCAGTTCTTCCCCCAATTTACCTCTACAACACATTTGTAGGCTAAAGACAAACCCCACTACTCCCTGGACATGCACATGCTTTTGTTTACCTAACAGTGAAGCTAAACGTTCTTTTCATTAACACTGAGAAACAGGAGACTCTTCCCCTTAAAATATCCCCCAAACAAAGATGCATCTTTAGGGAACCATTCAAAATAACTACTTTGAGCTGCTATCAAGTTGGAATTTCATGAGCTAGAGTATTTTTTAAGACACTGACTGTACCCTGTGCCCAAGTTCAATAGACAAAATTATAGAAAATGAGTATTAGTCGGAACACAACGTGCAAGAACCACTTTAGAGTTTCTTTTCTGCCAGAAAGGGTGACAAGACCTTGGTAGGGGCTAGGAAAAAGGAATGGCAAGGGATTATCAGGCTACATAGGATGTGCAGTAAAGCACGAAACAAGGCAGTAAGTGAACTAAACAGCATGGGAAAGGAAGAAGAAAAAGCCCTACAAAACCCACGGCCTCAGCACGATGTGTGCCAAGTGTCACCTCCATCAATCGCCTCCCTTCTCCAACCCTTCATCTGTCCTTTGTCCGCTACAATCTCCAGCTCCCTGGGGCAGGAAATTGCATGCAAATAAATATTGCCAGCCCTCCCTGCACAATTAAGCCTTTTGTAAGGAAGGCCCCGACAAAATTTTACGAGGTCTGTTATTTTTGCGTCAGGATAGTAACAGCAACACTTTGCACTTCTATTGGGGAGCCTTAAGTGCTTTGGGGAGTAGTAGTCAGCCTCTAACACCCCAGGGAGAGAAGCAGGCTGGCGAGGGACTGCCTCCCTCATCTGCCAGATGCAGATTCCCCTGAAGTAAAATGAACCAGCTACTAAAATTACCTCCCGCGGAGCGAGTTTTCCATTCAGCGCAGTTTGATGCATCATTTCCTAACAGCTAAAGAACATCTCCCACTTTAACAGCTTTCCCCAAAGGCAGGGGACAGAAAACTAATCTCGAGTTGTTGGTTCCTGCACTTTAGAGCAACGTTTGAGCAAGAAATACAAGGCAGAGCTGAAGCACCACCCACCGCTATAACCCCATGCACAGACCACGTTGTCTTGTACACTTCATTTGGCCTTAACTGCTCTGGACACAAAAATGTGAACTCCTTGTATTAAGAGTATCTGACAATAAGCTAAACAGATATACAAACAGAGATTTTTTTCAGACTTCAATTTCTCTTCTCCTCCTTCAGAGAGGGAGGGTGGTGTAAAGTGTCCTGGAAATCCCAGGCACCTGGACACACTGGCTAGCAGATGCTCAGCCTGACCAAGCTACAAAACTAAAGACCATCAGCAAACAATGCAATAACAGCTCTTACTAAATATCACCTGCCATTAGCAGAGCAAGGTCCTCCTCTCCACCTGGCAGCACAGGGACAGGGCACAATACAGTTTATGCACAATGACCAAGAAACAACTTCACAAGGGAAAAGAAAATTAGTCTTAGGCTAATTGCAACACAAAACTAGGGGAAAAAGGGATTTCTTCAATCTTCAAATGGAATTCTATGATTTATTCTGCTTAACTTAGTAATACAGTTAAGTTTTCCTCACAGTTCCAGGCTGTGATCACCTATGACTGACAAAAGGCGCTGTGACAAATGCCATGGCCATTGTCACAGGGTGACCTGGTGGACAGGCAGCTCAGCAGAGCCACTGCTGCCCAACGCCTGGCTCCAGCCAAGCAGAAGGAAAGACAGCCCCCAAGAACTGGGCATGCAAGAGATCCCAAACCTACTTTCAGTCCTCCTTCTCTGGGCTCAAAGAGCTCTTTTCTTGAGCCTCTTTTCCTTGGATAAAGCTTCTGGAGTGAGTTGAAGCAAAGGACTCCTACAGCTGCTCACCCTGCATGAGAAAAGGGGGATCCTCAACATCAGCCCGAGTCCAGTCTCTCAGATACTGCCCAAAAACTGCTGCTTTCCAAAGACCTGCCCAACAGGAGCCACCATGCCCAAAACCAGACATGTGGCTGGGGAAACAGCAAACCTTCTTCTCAAGTGGACTCCAACCCAGCTGGAGAAAATGCCATCAACAAACCCTTGCACAACCCAGCATCAAAGCCAGCCCTGCTCCAAGCCAGGGGCAGAACTAGGTCACCTCCTGTGTCCCTTCCAAACTCTTGTTTTCCAGGATTTTTTTTACAATTAGCTGGCCTCTCCACAGCCCTCAGCCTCGTGGTTTGCTGTGGAATTGCCTGGGGCAGACAGTCCCAAGCCACATCCACCTAAACCACTTTTTCTGGGGACTATCACTGAAACAAAGGGTCACTGGAGGAAAGCTTTGATGTCAGGAAAAGTCTAAGGCAAACTCTAGTGAATTGTGCTGGGATTCCTCATAGGTCAATAAACTTTACAGCAGGACTGGTACATAACCTTGGAGGGGAAAGAAGTGTTTCTGTAATAACTTGCTAAGACAGGCACTTTTACACACATTTTCCTTGCTGGAGTCAGTCCCTGCTAACGTAAGTGTCTGCACAATGCCATGCTACTATTTCACTGCCCTTTTAAATCCCAAAATTGTCCCTAAAATACAACACTGAAGAAATACAAACAGAAAAAATCAGACAAGAATGGTCCCTTCTTGTTATCTGCAGGACAATGATAAAGTATGGGGATTGCCCTGGAAACAAAGCAAAAAATAAGCATTCCATGCAGTGCAGACTCATGGCTGTAGAGCATACACTGTACTTATCCCGACAACTGGAAAGAGCAGGGATTGGAAGGAGAATTAAATCAGCTTTTGCCCCACAGCTCAGACCCCACAAGGCCGTAACCAACAGAGTGAGCTCTAACCCCTTCCCACCATGGGGGGATGGGAAGCCAAAGCTTTTTTTCCCCCCACCCTCTCCTGATGTAAAGGATGAAAATTGCTGAATTCACAGCTCTGCTATTTCTTCTGACCCAGTTCACCACTCCTGGCTGGCCCACGCTGCCTTGCTCCATTTTCCATGCTGCTCTCCTGCCTCTTCACGCGAGCAGAGATGCTGCTGCAACCGAGATGCTGAGAGGGAACAAAGCAGCAGCACAGGCAGAAATTCAGGGGCAAGAACAAGGGAAACCCTGCAGCTCCCTCTCCTCCACTCATGTGGTCTTCACTGCTGTGCAGCTGAGCTGGAGGCCTCAATTATTTGCTTTTTAGCTCAGGATAAGCAAATTATTGAGCTTCCCACCACAAAGCTTGCCATAGCTAGAGCTCAATGTTAGTGACAGCATGGCCTGGAAGACTGTAATTGCTGGAACATAACAAAATTCTCCAAAGCGTTGACAATTATTCTAAGATGAAGTGCTTCATCCAGCTGTCTTTAAAAGAAGGACTAAAGAAGTAAGAAGATGCTGGTTTCGATGCAAGTAAAGCTGACATACACTCAGACTCCTTATGTGAAGGACCAAAATATCTGCAAGAATCAGTTTTACCTCAAAAAGATAAGGATTTTGGCAATGCCACACCAAGGCAGAAGTTCAAGTCTAACCTAGATAGTGGACAGTGACTCGAAATGAGAGCACTACTCCTTCCTGGGCCTTCCAATCTCCCATGTGAAGCTCCAAGCACATCCAGAGCAGGCCCACCAGTGCTGAGCTAAATCACATCTCCCTTGGTAAATCAGATCTGTCACCTGCGAGTGTTTCAAGGCACCGTCACAAACACCGAGTGGCACGGGCTGTCAATGAAGGCAGCCACACTGAAGGATCGTGTTTTACACTCAGGCAGATCAGATGATGAGGAGAGTCTTTCTGCCCTTCAAACAGAGGAGAAAAAAGAGAAAGAAGCAAGGCATGAAGCAGGGATACAAGGAAACCAACAGGAAAAGCTCCCAAGAAGAACAAGAGAGTGCATCATCATCCTTGCCTAAATGTTCCCAGTGCTCTGACTTCTGGAGAAAAAGCAGTCAGGGTACAGGCAAAGGAACACAGGAATCCTCCACCAGGACCTCGCTGTGCCCTGCAGCCACCCATCATGGCCTCACCAGCACTCAGGGATACTGTGGTGAGTTACAGGAGCATTGTACCAGAGCCAGTTCTCTCTGCGTGCCACCTCCTCTATCCATCTTTCCACAGGGAAGCTGTGAAGCAATTACAGTTTATAATGTCCTGTGCAGTTGCTGGGCAAACCACGCACAGGAAAGCCTGGTTTGCTGGAACAAAGCTACTGAGTAAGCTGGAGGCTTTCCCAGAGAAATTTTCAGTCTAGGATGAGGATCGACACAACCTGGTCACAGTTACAGGCACAAACAGTGCAAAAATAAAAAGTACACATTTGTGACATTCAAAGCACTGCAACCACTCACACCACAGCTCATTCTTCTCTGCAACCCCCAGAACTTCATCCTTGCACCAAAACACTGCACATGGAGCTCAGGGTAGGGAACACACCAGGACCCCACAGTGCTCAACACTCACCCCTGTCCTTGTCCCGTGATCGGTTTTTTTTTTTTGTGTTCATAACCCCAAGGGCAGGGCAGATGCAAAGATCAAACTACCGAGACTTTGCTCAAAAGCAAACAGATCAATGTGAGAGGGAGAAGTTCACCCGACTCTCAAAATCAAAACCAAACATTGCGAGGACCTGACTGCCTGGAATGCCCTAACACCGACCCAGGCAGACCCACACGAGCAAGGAGGAAAAGGCAGCTTGTGAAAAGGAATTGAGTGAAATCGTTCTTTTCCTACTGCAGAGGAACTGGCTGGCTCGGACCTTGGGAAAACAGCCCAAGATAAACGGAGAGAATAGTGTGGGAATTAACCCCCGCACTGCTGTCCTGCAAACACAACCCCGCAGCTCTGCTTTTGAGGCTTTTCACAGCACACGATGGGCTCTGGCTGCAGGACCACGGCCATGAAGTGAGGACAGGAGGCACCAAATATTCCTCAATCCAACTCACCCTAGGGATGAAATGCAACACCCATCATCATTACAGAAGTAAGACCTGGACTGATCTCTTGCTTTGTAAAACAGCAACAGCTTTTGAACACTAAATAGGAGAAAGATAAGCCCAAGCTGTTTGGAGCACCCCATCACCGCATTAATGACAATGCTGATTAGAAACATCCATCATCTTTTACCCCCTAAGTAACACCCTGAAGATGGCACATACGTAGCGTGAAAAAGAAATTAGCAGAGATGAGTGCTGGGTGGGGCAAGATCGGGTATCCCCAGGCCATCATGAGGCTGCTTGCTCTGGATGCTCAAAGCAAAACCATTCACATGCAGAAGAAGAGCAGAGAACAGTATTTTAACGGGTACTTTAAGTGGCCATTCTTGCCAACAAATGTAATTAACTCCTGTGTTTAGAAGAGCTCAAGGCAGCCAGGCTTTGAAGTTAACACCTCCTTGAGAGGACATGGGATGGGAGTGTTCTTTATTTTCCTGTTGTTCCTATTGTTTCACTGAGGTCTGCCTTTCACAGCAAGTGAGAATGGGAGAGCTGACGAGCCTTGCTGGCAGCACAATTGCTTTTCCACAAATTCAGGCTGACAAAAACAGAGAGGCAAACAGAAGTCTAGGGAATATTTGCAAAAATTAAGGAAAATATCACCGAGGATTTTCTTCCATGTTATGCTTTCTGATGGGAAGCTGGGATTTAAGCTGCAAGCAGACACAAAAAATGAGACTAGAAAGCCTGCTTTAATGCTGGAATAAACTGAGCAGAAGGGAGAGGACCCAAAGAAAATCAATTGATGAACACTGCTTTAAAGAATACTAGAGCTTGAAATGTTAACGTCTTGAGAGGGAGATGACCTGGAAAAAATATTTGGAGTTATTATTTTTAAATGACTGCGCTTGTTACTGGTACAGGAAGGCATTCGAGTTTATGCCATACAGAGTTTGTGAAGTGGTAATTCAAGAACTTTGCACTGGGTGAAAACAGCAAATTTGCCAAAGCCAAGTACCCACCCTCTGCAGAGGGGAACAAGACATTATCCCTATGTGGAATAGTAAACAAAAAAAGCATGATCTCACCTTGTTCCCTTCAGGGTAGAGGGGTGCATGGAGAGGGAAGGGGGTCAAAAAAAGGAACTGCCCCAATGTTGGTCAAGAGTGAGTAAATAACACTGTGACAAAAGGGAACACACAACCAGGCTCCTGGCTAACACTGAGCCAACACCAAAAGCCAAGAACTGCCCCAAGTCCTCAGAGCTGCTGGTGCTGAGGCTAATGCAGAAAACAAGCCATCCCACAGGCTTCCCTCTCTTCCTTCCATTTTAAAGTGTCTGTATATCGTGTTTGAGTAATTTCAATCTCAAAAAAAAAAAAAAACACCACAGGAAAAAAGGGAGCTGGACTACAAAGGACTCCATGAAAGCAATAAAATCATGTGAAAGATGTGGCCTACAAAGACAAGGAGAGAATTCAATCTGCAGCTTACAGGGAAGCAGATAAGAAAAGATGGGTCTTGCTGTTGCCATAATACTCAAGGGCAGGGAAAAAGTGTGTGCGTTGGGCACACTTAAAAAAAAATAAATCACACCTACAGCTGGAGGAATAATTTTTTCTTCCTTCAAAGCCATGATTTCACGGACTGATCTGCCCAGGGGAGAAGCTGCAACACTTTGGTGGCAGAGGTGTGAGTACAGACTATGAAGCCTCCACAGTGACAGAATAACACCTGGTACAGCTGGAACAGAGCAGCTGAACCGACACATTTAACTCCTTCCAATGCCGAGTGGCTTACAAGGACCTGCTAAGTATCATCCCTATCAACATCGCTCATGCTTGTCCACGGGAACACGGAAACAAATACCTCTTAACATTAATTAAACAACCCTTTGAGTAACTTCTCCAGACCGTCATTGCCATGAGAGATATGCAAGCGGAAAAAAAAAAAAAAAAAAAAGGTAATTTTAAAAACAATTAGAATTGCTGGAAGGAACATACCATGTTAGAATATTGCATTTTTAAAATTCAAAAACAAACAAAAAAAAAAAAGAGAACGCCCTTAGGCAGCAAGTTAAGCCATTACCTTTAGTGTGATATAGAATAGCAGCCCTCAGGTCAAAAGAACCCCAGCTATCTTTCCTTTCTAGGCCTCTCTGGTACCTCTGTTCTTTGGCGGAGGCTAGCAAATTGTTCGTAGGAGAGGCCAGAGGATTCTCTACTTCATAGTCTTTTGAAAGAAACACTAAAGCACCTTGGCTACCGGTGTCTGCCTTTTGTAGGTCACCTGTGTGATGCGACTCCAAAGCTAAGACACCACCCTCAACAGCAGTCCCAGGCTTAAGAATAGCACTAAGAATTTGAGGGCTAGTCCGTTTATCCAGCTCATAAGCCTTAGGAAACACAGGTTGTTCAGTTCCTGAGGGAATGATTTCAGCACACTGTGAAACCAAAGTGGCAGGATATTCCCCTTGAAATGTCACTTCCATTAACTGATTATCTGCAGATTTCCCCACCACGGTTTCAGGTCCAGCACTGGGCTCATTTATGAAAGACAAGCCCCACTGATTCTGGAAGATATCCCCCAGGTTCTGCTGATTCGTCTGCGAAGGGAAATCGACTTGCGCTGTCCCCAGGAGCACAGTTTGCATATTTGAAGGGTAGATAAAAAGGCCAGATTTCTTTTGTTCGAGGGCTGTCGAAGTTGTACTCATGTCCTGGGGTACTGACTCAGAGGAGGTCGATGGTACAGTACTAGCAGCAGAGGAGAGCAGTGGCTGGGCCCCCGGGGAATAAACACTTCCATCGGTCCCCGCCAGGATCGGCCCGTTCGAGAAGCTGGCAGAGGTGACAGATTTCATAGCAGACATGGGGACTTGGGAAAGCCGACTTGATGTTTGGGCCTGAGTTTCCCCAGTAGACGATGAAGATGATGAGGATGACGTGGATGGGGTTTGAGCTGCTTTGTTGAGGTTTTCTTTAACTTTACTTGCATAACTAATTTTGGGAACAATTTTAGCACTGCTATTGTCCACTGGAAAAACTGGGGGCGGTTTAAATAAGGTCCATGAGTCCTCTTTAGATGTAGCCGATGATGCGTGCTTCCCTTTGGGCCGGTCATCAAACTTCTTGCTGCTAATCCCGGGTTTGGCATCCGAATTTTTCCGCGGTACATCCCCGAGCCCAGGCTTTCCCCGGCCTGCTCCACCAGCCCCAGCCTCGTATTTCCAAACAGGCTTAGTATTTTCAATTCGGTTCCCCTTTTGTTCACTATAGTCAGGCTTGAAACCCTCAAGTTCCTGTTTCAAGGTTGGTGCGCTGACCTCCTGCTGCATTATTTTGTCCTGTACTAGATTCAAGTTCTCACAACCCTTGGCACTGTTGCGCCTGCCTTTCCTTTTTTTAGGCGTAGTATATCCACTCTCGGAGCCACTACCATCGTTATCGGCTCCTTTGCCTACGTAGCCATTTGTGATGTAGCTGGAATTGTTGGTCACCACGCCGTTTGGAATAGACACTCCCTCTGGCTTGTCTGAGGACTGGTTTTCTCTGTGTTTGTTTTCGTAGGACTTCTCATTCTTTTTGTCCATGCTATTTTTCTGAATGAAGTTCTTGGTTTTGATTCCAGCTTTCCCCAAAGCACTGGCCTTCACAGTCTGCTTTGGGGTGGCATTAGAATCTACGAGCTGCTGGCTGCCATTGGGTACCCTGGATCCTGGGGCGGTGGCTTCATCAGAGCACAGGCCCTTTAGTGACACTTCTCGTTCTCCTGCATTACCATTCAGCTCTCCGTAGCCTAGAGGGAAGCCAAAAACAGCAAAAGGCAAGAATTAGAATGTGAAATGTTAGACTTGTCATTGCAGAAAGCTGTAGTCAGCCCCAAACATATCCAGTTTCCTCATGCAGACATTTTAAAATAGGAAAATATCTAGTCTCTGAGGTAAAGCCGCATAAATTTATTTGCTGGAACCCACAGCAAGAAGGGTTAAGCAGGAAGGACCAGCCGCGACTGACTCTCGCATAACTGAGCGACATCCAGATAACATAACAAAGCAAAAGAAAATACAGATACTGTGTCAGGAAAATATACTGTATTGAAGATCACTGGCAAGCTGGAGAGCTATTTCATCAGCTACTATTTCCAGGTCACAGAGAGGAAAAAATTAATTCCCAGGATGCTTCAAGACAGCGGGATCCACTGCTTCTGTGACAAGATCTGTGAAGGTTCAGGATACACACTGTGAACAAGGGAGAGCTCCTACCATCTCCATCAGCTCCTGGGCCTGCAACACCACCAGCCCTCCTTCCCACTCTCCTCCCAAATGCTATCTCAGCAAAGGGGTGGGGAATAAAAAAAGCAGTATTTCCAAAGGGACACGCACAAGTCCAGTTGGAAGACGGAGGGAAGAAAGTGTGACCAGATCTCCTCATTGCACTTCAAGATAACAACCAGCACCTCCCTACACATGTTCTTTAGCACTGAAAAGGTGATAGAACTCAGAAATGCATCCCAGCAAGAACCATTCTGCTGCCACCAGCAATGGGTCTCTTGCCCACTGAAAAACTAGTATTTCAGCATCCCCAGGAGAGCTGGTATGAGCCTGGGACTCAAGAAATAAAGTTCTTTCTGAGTGATTAAACTTATAAAAGCACGAGATTGTGCTGCAGACTGAGCTTTCCTCTTTCCTTCTCAAGTTCACTTCTAGGCCTTATGGTTCTGAAGTGAACGCTGGGCGTGCAATTTAAGCAGAGCTGGAAGCCCAGGACAGTCCACACTGAACCACCTCAACTTCCTCCTTGCCTTCTCCTTTTCAAATCTCTGGCCAGAGGCTTGCTGCTTTCGAGGACCCCAAGAGAAGCTCTGGAGCCTCAGTGGGAGACACGGAGAGCGCACTGTGCCCTGCTCAGCAAACACACTCCAGCTGTGGACCGAGCAGAGGGATCCCTCCTACTGCACCCGCTGCTCCTCTGACTCATCCGTCCTCCTTCCCGGGACTGGAAAGCCTCACATCCCCCACAACCACTGACCCACCTAAGGCTCCATCTGCAGCCACGGTGGCACGGAGTCAGCAGAGAGGGAGTCCCTCAACAACTGGAGCAGGCAAAACTCCAGCTTGAAAGAAGAATGTTTTTGTTGTTGCTGATGTTGTTGAAATTAACTGCTGTAACTAAAAAAAAATCATTGTTACCCTCACATCCTGGAGCCTCAGATGTCTGGCAGATGTAACAGCTCAAGTTCTGTGCAAGTCGGGAACACAAGAATCCTTGTAGGAATCTTTACAGAAATTCCACAACTGAGTTTGCCGAGGGGGATCAAAAGGGATTTTACTACATGCAAGTATCTGTAACCACCACAACTTCCACTATAACTTTCAAATATGTTGTTAAGAAAATTAACCATAAATACTTCACCCCCAGAGAGAACCAGAACAGTGGGATCCTCTAAAATTAAGCATTTCAGAATGGCGTGAAGAGGAAGCCCTCTCAAGAGCAGAGTGTTACAGCTGACCTTGTATGACTCAAGACTTCTGACACCACTTGTTAATGAAACAAAACAATAAGAGTGGTCATAAGACCATTGCAGATGAGGAGTGAAAGAATAAAATGAAGAACAAAATCCATTTCAGTAAGTCAGTGTGTCAGCAGTTTCTAGTTCCAATTCTCAAGCATTCACAGCTCAGCTGCCTGAGTTTTCTCCAAATCAACATTTGGCACAGCTGGCCTTGGCCTGGGCACGGAGGTGCAGCAACCAAAATTTAGGGGAAAGGAAAAAAAAAACCAGGACGGTAAGAAGAACAGGTGAAGAAGATCTGGCAAAGTCACAAACCGTTTGAGAAGCTGGGAAGGGAGGGGTGCCAGCCTAGGCACATATTAAAACCCTAGGCACGCTGCAAACAGTGAAATGACTTCTCAACTTATTTTTGCTCGGTAACTTATTTTAGCGTGTGCCCGATCAGGTCTGCCCAGGCTGCACATGGGGCACTGCCGACCCCGCTCTGCCGCTGCCAGGCCCCCTCCCACCTCCTGCCTCGTTATGTAAAAGGAAAATTCAAAGGAAGAAAAAAAAAAAAAATGTACGCGGCACCCCGACCGGCTGGAGCCACGCACTCGCTTTGACTCCTCACAAGCCCCCCCCAGAGGGATTGCTGGAGCCGGGGAGCCCCCCAGGAGCGCGGCGGGGGCTCCGGCCCTGCCCGGGATCGGCTCCCCCCGCGCCGCTAACCGGCCTCCGCCTCTGCGGCGCTGCCGCCCGGCCAGCGGCGGCTCGGCACGGCCCGGGGGCCGCAGCCCCGGCCCCGGCGCGGAGGAGGCGGCCGAGCGCCCTGGGCCGGGCCGGGCCGGGCCGCGCCGCCTCCCGCCGCCGCGTCGGGCCCCTCCGTCTGCTGTGACTCATTGATCCTGGCGCTCAACAGTAGCTCGGCCGCCCCCCGCTCCCCCCCGGGGCCCGGCCGGCGGGGGCAACGCGGCCCGGCCCCACGTGCCGGCGGGCGGCGGTGCCGGCGGGCCCGCGGCTCCCGCAGCCCCAACATGGCGGACAGGAAGCGGCCCCAGCGCGGCGGAGAAGCTTCGAGCCGGGCCGGGGGAGGCGGCGGCGGCGGCGGAGGAGGAGGAATAGAGGGGGGCCCCGCCGCCGCCCCGCGAAGGTCACAGGCCCCGTCCCGCTGCCCGCTCCAACCTGGTCTCCGCTTCGGCGCCTCCGTGTGCTGCGGGCCGCCGTGCTTGTGCTCGTGGCGGAGCGGCGGCTTGGGCTGGGCTCGGCCGTCGGGCGGCGGCAGGTAGGCGCTCTGCGGGTGGTGGTGGTGGTGCCCGTAGTAGTAATAGTGGTGGTGATGATGGTGGTGGTGGGGCTGCTCCTCCATGGGGGGCGGCTGGCGGGGCCGGGCCGGGCTGGGCGCTCGCTGCTGGGCCGTGCGGCTCCGGCGCGGGGACGCGGCTGGCGCGGGGGAGGCGGTGGACTGGCAGCGCCCGCCCTGCAATCAGCGAGCGGCGCCGCCGCGCCCGCCCCCCGCCCCGCCCCGCCGCACCGCGGCCGGGGGAGAGCCGGCCTGGCCAGCGTGGACCCGCCCGGCCGCCCCCTCCCCGGGCCAGCGGCAGGTGAGGTTGCCAGGGACGGGGCTGTTTCGGGGCGGACGCGTTTCGCCCTCTTCCCCTGCGAGCGCGGCAGAGCCAGAATGAGCGGCCACGGCAGAGCCGCCTCCGTATCCGACCCTTCCCGTTGGGGTGTTCCATAACCGGCGGGGAGCGGCGTACGGCCCCGGGGGGGTTTCACCGCCAGGTCACTGGGAGGAGGGCGGCCCGGGATGCTGCAAAGCCGCGTTTTACCGTCTTGAAGCGGGTGAACCGCGCCCCGGGGCAAGCGGAGAGGGTTGGAACAGCCCTAGCCAGGGCCACGCGGAGGGGATCTGGGCAGGGATGTGAACACCGTGAGCGGCAGGGCTCCCAGCAGCAGCCACGGAAAACGCGGAGCAGCAGCAGCGCCCCGAATCGCTGCCGGGCCGAGCTGCAGCGCTCCCGCGGCAGCCGGAGCTCACCCGGCTCCAGGGCTCCATCCGCAGCCGTCCGCGCACGGAGCCGCCACCGGGCGTGCTCAGCACCCACCCGGCCCGGGAAAGGTGGGCTCAACAAATGCACCTTTGAGATTTAAATTATGCTTAACAAAAAAATCAAAGGTTGATGGGGAAGCCCGAGAGTGTAAGGAGAACTCTTGAAACTTGACAGAATTTGCAAAAGATTTCATACAATTTCAATCTCTGATTATCGCCACTTGAGCATGTTGGGGGGGGGCGGCAGCTAAATGAGCTGAACTCCCGGTTCTGCTCCGACCAGCCTCCACTGCAGGAGGGCAAGACATTCAGCTACTGTTCCTGGGTTTCTCCTCAACACCAAGGCCCAATTCTCCAGACAGCACTGTGACAAAAGAGTTTGGGTTGTATGGATCAGTGAGGAACTGAGGCAGGAGTTAATTAGGAATGTAGGAAAAGGGCAGAGAGAATGGGGAGACCCAGGACCGACACAGGCTGGAGACAGAGGCAGAGTCCTGCTCAAAGTTATTTGCTGCTCTGGTGTGATTAATTGCCTCCAAATAGTCCCAACAGTGTCCATTGCAACAAACAGGGAGGAAATGTGACAAAATAAAATGTCTTCATGTAATTAAGGACTGTTACCATTAATGTGCACAAAAAATATAAATGGGCTTCACAGATAGTCTTCAAAATAGTACAGACTTGCTTCTCAAGGATTTTCCTTGCAGCTTAATGCTCTATTTTTTTCACTGTTTTAATTAACAAAATTGATAAAGTTCATGTGTCTAGAAAAGCCCTGTCAGACTTTGGCATTGTACAAGAGCCCTTGTCTGGAGATTTTACAGTTCCCAAGCTTTATTTTTAGAGAATACAGTTGAGAGTTTATGCCTCAAACACAGCTTCCCGCTTCACTCTCCTCTTTACTACACAGAAGGTGAAGCTTTTCCTTACCAGAAATACCGACTTCAACATTAATAACAGAGGGTTTTTTCAAGATTGAGGTGCCTGAAATATCACAAGTTCTCTGCCAAATCGTTCCTGCAGTTTACATTTCTTTCAGCACAATGCAAAGCAATTTAAAACGTGATGAAACCATTTAAGCAAGCAGTGATGAACTTTGGGCTTTACCCAAACAATAACGGTCCTGGTCCTTTCAAACGCTGACTCATTGAGTGACCTCACAGTGCTTAGGAGACAAGACTTAAATATGAGGAGTTGGGCTTTAATCACAGCTGACATTTTATTGGTGGCTTGGAAGAATTTATTTTTAATATAGGGAGCTGGCTTGAAGATTTAAACTTCAAAAGACTCTAAAGAAAGCAAACAATTATAGACGAATCGTCTCCACACACACATACCAGAAATGTGAATACAGAGGAAGGTGGGCTGTGTCTGTGAAAGACAAAGCAACTATGTCATTGCTTAGAAGGGTCATGTTATCAGTATTATATTATCTAGAGCTTGCAAAAGAGAGGGAAAAAAAAATCCAAAATACAGCCTGGGGCTCAGCACCTGGCACATGAAGCATGGGCATCCCACACTCCAACATGGTGTGTCCACACATGGTAGGCCTTCCCTCCTTCCCACTGATTCCACAGGGATGCATTTTAAAAGTAAGAGTAATTCCAGCAGGCGGTGCTGCTCTGGCCACACTGGGACACATCCCCTCCAGAAGCAGTAGTTTGTTAATCCCAGTGTTTGCCCAGTGTTGCACCACATATATGGTGTATTAATATTCAACAGTTCTTTAGGATGTGTTCTCTGGAAAGGGAAACACAACATTTCCGTGTCTGCTCATCTGCAGCAGTTTTCCTTCTTACTGCTCTTCGGCAAGGCAGCAAAGATGCAATTTTCCTTGGAATTCCACACCCAGTGCCAAGTATTCCCACATCCAGGCACAAAGCTGGGCACAGCCAGTATAATTTCTAGCTCAGTAATTTATTCAAAGCTCTGTTTTATGAAGCTTTGAAGTGGATGGCTTTGCAGAGAACCTGCATTTAAAGCTGCAAAATTAAGGCAGCATGGAATGAATCAACTGCTGCAGGAATCATGAGAGAGTTTTCCTGGAGAGTCTGACCGGGGATGAGTTTTGTGTTCATATTAAAATACAGTTAAACTGGGAAGCTATTGAAGTTATTTTTTCAAGAACAAATTATTTCCTTTCAAAGGCAATCCTCGTTAAAACACTACATTTAGTTTCCATTAACTGTTTTCAAGTAAGTTAAAAGAGAAATTATAAAATTAATCCATGAAAAAAATAAAATGCTGGCTTCGTAATATTTCATGTGTCTGTCTCCTGTGTAAAATTCAAAATTGGGAAACACCAAAATTACAATATTTACAGATATTGGGAAGGGCTCTTACACAAAGTATGTGTGGCATTTATTTACATTTTTTTGCCACAGTGTTTTCATTTATAGCAGGGGTTCTGACTTGAGAAATTCTCCATATTCCAACACATCCAACTTAACAAAGCACTCCAGCAGACCTTTAGTTCCAAGCAGGATTATAACCACACTGTTCAAAACCTTGCCACGTTTGGCTGCTGGCATCTAACGTGTTTCAGTATGAGGCAGTTGTGATTTACCAGTTGATATTCAGGTGTTGGAATCTCAGAATTATTTCTCAGAAGCAGTTTAGTCAAGATGGACGACAGGGTACGAGTGCTGCACATAGCCTGACCACAGCTATTCTCACAGAGCTGCTGCAGTTACGTTCAGGTAAGGAGGAGCTTCTCCTTGACTCCATTTTTGTACTCTGCTCTGTACATTATTTATAGGTACAAAGCTGGTCTCTTTAAAGACTTCTCTCTCTAGAGGCAGCTGGATAGTAGGCATTGGGTTAGAGGTCTCAAAAAGCAGCAAAACCCAAAAAATTGAAAAAGGATTTAACCTCTAGCTGTATTATAGAAACTAATATCATGGACACTCATCTTCCCCATCCCTAGCAATTTAAGTGTTTCCACCTCAGCACATGCTGAATTACAATTTTTTCTAAAAGCTTAGTTTCCAAATGTCATAAGCACACTATGTTAATCCTTCAGTCACTCTCCAGAAAATTAAGGCAGTCTAGCACCAAAAATAACCATGGGGCATAGTTTTGTGAGGCAGCAAAACTGATGTAATGGCTGTTCCCGAAAGGGAAGGTCATCTCTCTCTGCCCTGCCCATCTCTCAAGCAATGCTGCTGCTTCTCAGAGCCCATTTGAGAAATTAAACTAAAAAATAATTCTTCAGATGGAAAAGTGCACATTTTTATTCTGGTTAAGCTTCCTAACTGTTTCACAGAGCCGGACAAATATTAACACCCTGAAGAATAGGCTGTCACTACAGCAGCTCAGCAGTTGCCTTCCACAGCCAGCCTGGCAGCAGGGATGACCTTCTGGGAATTGGGCAGTGGGGACACAGCTGGGGTTGCAGCCACTTAAGCCATCTAATTTTATTTTGCTCATATTTGTGAGCCAAACCCCTTGAGTGGCCAAAGAAGGATGGCGTGACCATCCTTCAAAATGTTTTGAGCAAGCTGTAACAGAATGGCTGTAACCAGTGGGACTTCTGGTGGGTACATCCATTGTTTAACAGGACTCAATCTGAGGATCATCCATGTTGTAAAAACACTGAAGTGTTCACACAGGCATGAGTAACATCTGCTGCCCATATCTGCATGCAAAATTGTTTACTGGAGTACAATTGTATAAAATGGAGGCAGCTTCTTGGACACATACAGCAAAAGCATACATACATACAAAAAGCAGCATGGGAGGGAGACTAGCAGGATGGCCTAAGCTACATCTCTCATCATTACTTCTCTAGGATTTCAAAGAATCCTGGCTTTCAGACAATTCTGGATCTCCTCTTGCTTCCTAGAATCATCACATGGACCACAGAGAAATCCACACAAACATCTACCAAGGTGTTCTTGCACAAAGTCCCCTGCTGTTAGAACGTGAGGCACAGGCAGTCCAGCCTGACTTACACAGGGAATTGTATTGGTCACTGCTTGCAGTAGACTTTGACCTCTAGAAGACAAATGAAAAAAAGCTCAATCCACAAATTCCAAGCACTTTTTATCTTGTTATACAACACAACAGTCACAAGGCTGCTAGTCACACTTCATTCTTATTCCATTTGGATACCAAGCAGTTATTTTGAAACAGGATTTTTTTTTTTTTAATTATAAGTTTTTAAATGTGTGTTGGGTATGTCTGCATTTGGCACATGGGGACTCCACTGTTCGTGTTTGCACTCAGGGTCTCCAACCTAACAATGCCCAGCAGTGACAGAACAGCAGCTCTGGAGAGGTTATTGTTTGAGTTATTACTGTGACTGCTGCTTCATTATATGACACAGGGCAATGGTGGTTGACTACAAGATCAGGGACTGGGAAGAGCCCTTGTCTGAAGGAAATTTAAAAAACTGGGACCATTCATCTCAGAGGGAGTGAATCAGAAAGAACACAGTGAAGGTATTGCAGAATGCATAGCTTAGAGATATCAGCTGGAGAACTTTTGTTCGCCTTATCTCAAAACATAGGAATGCATGAACACAAAGGGAAAAAAAAAGTTAAATTAAAAGATAAGCAACTACCTTTTAATGTTTTGCATAAAATATAAATCAGGATTCACTGATAAGCTACATTGTGAAGAGCACAGTATTATTAGTTTTCTCAATGAACGGGGATAATTCAACTAAAAGTAAATATTTGACATCTAAAATAGATATTTTGTTAGGATTACTATTCTTTCAAGCACAAGTGAGCTTCTACCTCTTGGGATTTAAGAGGCTATTTCTGCCAGATATCCAGGGCCTGGAGAGCTCAAACAGAAGCAGGGTGAAGAACTTACTTTTAAAAACCCATCTCCTCTGAAGAATTCATGGACTGAATACAAATGAGACAGATGATGGCTCTGGCTGGGGAGGAAAACTGACTGGCAGGGCAAGTAATGGGCACTGTGTAGCAGATGCCTGTTAAACATCCAGATTCCACAGAGGAGTTCCTGCATCCTCAGCTTACTGGATCTGTGCTTTATTTTATACAATTCAGGTATTTTTGTTACTAAGTGAGGACGCTGCAAGGGTCAAAGGCTAACCCTTGTCTGTACTTAGCCCTACTTCCTTATCTTGGAATCTGGTCCACAGTGCCACTCTCATTCTCCCACACAGTTTCTGTATTTCACTGCTTACCTACTCATGAGGACTGAATTCCAGGACAAAGGCCGTTGTTCACAGCAAAGGGTTTGTGGAACAGCTATTCTGGCATAGCTCCCCAGGTGGAGATACAGTTCATATAGGCAAAAGAACTCAATCATCTCCTTAAAAGGCAAGCTACGCCATCAGAATAAATCATCTCTACATCTTTGTTTTTTGCATGCCATTATTGCTGCAGGGTTAAGTCTGGGATTTTTACATTCCAACCTGCATAGCTATTCTGGCAAAACTAGTAGTTCCTAGACCAGGAAAGGCCAGATGCACTAGGAAACAAAATAAAGCAACAACAACCACCACCAAACAAACAAAACACAATAAAAAAGATCTTGCCTTATTTTCTTAACTGCTTTTTTTGGGTAGATATTGAAAAGAAGAATGAAGGAATGAGCCATGAGCACGGGCTGTGTTAATAATGGGAAGGGGAACTGTGTCCAAAAGTCACCTCTGGGGTGGAGAAAAGGAGTGGAACAGCAGTACACAGCAACCCTTACAAAAGGGTTTATTTACTACATGTATGAGACAAAAATACAATGTCCGAATGAAGCTACAGTGGAACATAAAATCTTAAGACATATAACTGAAGAAGAATTCTAGACATATGCCCCCCAATCTAAAGTAGCCTCCTAATTCATTCATCAAGTCCAATTAATTAATTTTCACTCTTCATTATCATCTTTTCACTGCAATAGACCTCATGTCAGCCCCAGGAAAGGATATGAGTCAATCCTTGACTAAATGCCTCTGATTCACTAAGGAACCAACACATATAAATCACTTAAGATTAAAAAATGCTAAGGTTTGCCTTACTGATAATTTATCTAATGGCTGCTAAGATTGGGTTAATGAGAGAAAGATGAGAGAAAACAGCACTACATCGCTATGGAAACTAGAATTTTCAAAACAAACACCTTTGCAGAACTGAGGCTGCAGATCTAAAATAACTTGGTTTTGATGTCACCTCCCTTTACCACGAGATCCAGCCAGGCTGACCAGTCAGGCACAGGGAAAAAGCTTGCATGCAGTGACAGGAGATATTCCATGGCTGATGTTCCTTATTCCAGTGAAGGTATGGGGTCTGAATGGAAACTTCAGCGATTGATTTGTTACCTGTACACTTTTGGGGGTCTTCCTGCCTCACAGCCTGTCTGGCCAGGCCAATGCAAAATGAATCCATACCACTTCAGATAGGAAATGTTACCTTTATCCCACTATACTGATAATCCTAAATATTTGCAGTACTTTTAAAATATATATATATATATATATATCAAATGAACTATGACAACATGAGGTTTACAGCTTTGTGAAGTTCAACTCCCTTACTCACACTAGGAAACTCCTTACCCTGGAAATGGCTCCACTGCAGTTACTGTTAGGGTATCCAGCCCTTTGCTTCCTGTTAGTCACAAATGGAAAATACAGTTGGTAACTTCTCCACTTGTGCCTGGGCAAAGGGTTTCTCATTTAAGACATAAACATACCTCCACACCCCACCTACCTTATACCATCTCACTGATTGGTGCTGTAAACAAGTCAAGGCTCTAGAAATGCTGACTCACAGTGCTAAGACTAAGGAAAATATTTAGAGTTGCTAAAGCAGCAAAGCCCAGCAGGTTTCCTGCCCTTCCTCCTTATTTGCAAGCCCCTTGCCATGACAGGCTGTAATGAAGGACCTTGCTTCCTGAGAGGAGGCAAAGAGTAGGTACTTGCTTCCTAAAGATAGTCCAGATTCCTTTGAATTCCCAGTTGTTAGCTAGTAATTGCAGGCAGGGGAAGACAACCCCCAGAGCTTACAACCGCAGGGCTACAGATGTTGAGAGATTAATGGCTCCCGGGTAGGTTTTCTTGCCCAATGCAGCATTGCTCACTTCAGTGCACTTCCTGGGACAGAGTCAAGTTCCTTGAAAATGCCTCGGTATCTGAGGCTGTTCCTTACCTATGGACTTTACAGAACCGGATTTATTACTGACTCCTGCCGTCAGCACAGCTGAGTCAGTGCAGACAGGCAAATCAGTGTTTGCTTTGGGAGGGTTGGTACCGATCAGGACATGGGCAAGCAGCATGGGGTGCAAATTCTGTTTCCCTGTGGGCGTGCCAGTGCAGGCAGGGAGAGGGACAGGAACTGCTGCTCACGCTGATCCGGGGGCCGCGGACAGAGGTGAGGAGAGTGGGGAGATTGGGGCTATCTCGGCAGGAGCCAGTCTGGGTGCATTCTGCCTGTGTTAGCACACTGCTGCGCCCAAACTAATCAGCTCTGGATCTTATCCAAACGACAAGCTGAGCGCCTACCACATCAACAGCCTGTTTTCCCCACTGGGAAATGACCTGTTGCAAAAGGCAGAGCATTTAAGGAAACAACAAAGTTTTATACCCACACGATCATGTGGCAAATAACTTCAGAAAGCCTAAGGAACACGGAGCCTTTATGACTGGCTGGGGATGGGCAGGTTGCAGTGCTGCTGCCTCCTCCTCCCATTACCTATGCAGCTCATTTGCCAAGAAGCAGAGACTGATGAGCTACATTTACAAGCCGGGCAGGGCTGACCAAGGAACAGCTCTCACTGAAGGGAATGAGCAGGCTGTGGTGAGAAATTGCAGTGCTCAGAAATGACTGTACTACATGGTCATGATGATGGTATTGAGTTGATTTTACCTACAACCTGTTCTAACTGCAGCCTGCAATTAACATGGCCTGTAGCATCTAAATGCACTGGATGCACACAAGCAGAGCTCCCTTTTCTATTGGCAGCTGACTTCCAGCTGCACATCAAATGAAATTCTTAGCAAGCTGATCATTCACATAATTCTCTCTATACTTGTCAATATGGAGATGTATTTGGCTGAAGTCTCCCTCTGGTGAGGCAACAGGAGCCATTTTAAATAGGTGGGGACAGGGGCTGGTCCTACAAGACTCACACTAGTTTAAGAGAACAGTAATTATAGTGCTTTTGCCCTATTTATAGTGCTTACTCAAAGCAAACCTGAGGTCTTATCAGTCCTTCTGATAGTGACAGTGAAGGCGGCTCAATGTGTAGATGGCCCTGTAGGAAGAATAGATTGGATCATAAATGCAGAACAGCTGCTTAAGCAGAACACCAGGAAAAGAAGCAATGATGTTGCTGGGCAGAGAAAAGCATTGCAAGAGCACACACATAGCCTCCTTCCTCCAAAGGCACATGCGCACTGCTATCACTCAGTCACATTTCTCTCAAGCTTCCTGGTAGCAGCATCAGCAAGTGCATTCTGTCACATCTGACTGGCTACAGGACTGTCCTCATCTGACAGGAATGACCTGGCCTCGATTTTTCACATTTTTGTTGTCTCCTTCCCCTTTTTCAGCACTATGAAGGCACCAGGCATGAAACGTGCAGCACAAAGGAAATTCTCACTAGCACAGCCTGCTGCAGTACACTTACCTCAGCAGCACAGGAGCTGCAGGCATGGCAAACCTCACATAACCTACATTAGATTCCCATAACGTTCCAAATCAGGCACTTAACTTCCAGACTTGGCTGAGACTCATCTCCATGGCCAGACTTAGTATACACAACAGAGACTAAAACTCTGAGGATCATGGTGTGCAGATTTGCTCCTTTGGTAAAATGCAATGCTCTACAAAAACAGACAGTTCAAACCCATAAAAACAGCCTATTTTTGGCCCAAGAACAAATACTGAAATCCCCCTAGAACTAAGGGCCATCCAGATTTCTCCACATGCAAATTGCACTGTAAAAGATCAGCTCTCTGGTTGAATGGCCACAGCAAAACACACTTGACATTGCCATGGCCTAGCCTCTGATCTGCCGCTGGCCAGAGGTGATGTCATGGTTTGTGTTCACTGTCTGGAAATGAGGAGCAAGAAACACTGCATTGGTTGCCCAGCCCATCCAGTGACACATCCTGACATGGGCCACAAGGAGACAGGAACAGACTGATAATTCTCAAACATCATGGAAACAAAACCCCAGGGAGAAGTTGTCTGGGTATAAGCACACTAACTTGGCCAGCAGCAGCGGGTCCACCCATGCCTTTGACATCTTAGCCCATCTCTCCCTAGTCCTCTTCCATCCCTTATCACCTCTCTTTCCTCAAGGCTGTTCAGCTAAACTGCTGCTGTCCTCGCTTTGTTTACCCAGTTCTACCTGCACTGAATGGGAGCAAGAGTGCTCTCCCTCGATGTCACCACCACCTTTGAGAAAAAAGCTGATCTGCAAGCTATTTTTAGCCACATTGTAAAGTTGTGGAGCTATTTTGGTCACATCTCTGTATGAAAGCTGCAGGACGCTGACAGGCTCAATGATTGCCTAGGGCAACAGGGGCTTTAAGTGGGAACGGGCACAGCTTGCAACTTTGCATTAAAGCTTCTGTGCCCTTCCCATGCCATAGGACTCTTTAGACCAAGATTTGATTTCCCTTCCTTTTAGAAAAGAGTAACACACCTTCTTGAATTCTGCTGGATACCAGAGGCTCTGTAAGGCCTTTGCAGTGATGGCCTCCAGCTTGCACTACCTCCAGTTCTGCAGAAGGTAGTATTTATTCTGTGGGCTCCCTCACTCCCATTTGCCTCACTCCCTAAGAGGAGGCAGGTGCAATTATGAGTTCACAAAAACACTGGACAAGATTTTATCAATCTTCCTTTGAATCAGACCTCTGTAAAAGATCAATAAACATTAGGCTAGTGCCTGGTGAAAAGTCAGGTGCACATAACTCTGTGGAGGTAAGAGGAAGAACAGAAAGGAATCATTTGCATAGCAACATGTTGTTCTGAATGCAGAGTAATGCCTGGGAGCTCTGGGGTACGTCCAGGGCATCAGGCAGAAGGTGCCTGGTCTAGACAGTTGTTTTCCCTGGAGTGCCCAAGGGTTGGCTGCCAAGCTTGCTGGGGCCCTGTAGCAAGTGCAAAGCACAGGCAAAGTAAAAGTCAAAGGAACTGGATTTAATAGAATTAAGCCCAGAGATACCAAAGGAATCTTGAAGGATATAAGCTATGAGGTAAATGAGAGGAGAGGAAAAAAAAAACCAAACCCAAACCAAAACTGGTGTGTTTAGGACAGGGAGATATGAGTCACATCTATAAAGAAGGAACAAGAGTAACTATATGGAAGTTTTTGAACAGCTGTCATCCAATCCTCCCCAGAAAACTTGCCTTAGGACTACTGCTGTCTGCAGCTACAGTGCATGTTTTCCCAACACACCTCAGTGGTGTTAACAATTCCACACCTTCCCCATTTGGAACAAGCCCCTAATGCAGCAAGAAGAATCAGAATTTCATCAAGTCAGACTTCAAAGTCTCTCTCATGTATTTTTTCCTCCAAAGGTGGTTTGTTAACAGCTCTTACACTAAAACCTACATCGTGCTTCTAAGGTGAGCCACTCCTTACTTCACTGATGCAACTTGCACCTGCTTTCATGAATCAGCACAAACCACATATCTCCTCCTTAGCTGGACCAGTGCCTGCTAACAGGATGAACTGTCCCAGGCAAATACTGGTGACCTGTTGCAAACAGATTTGATATGCAGAGCATCACTCTATTTCACTGGGCATTTCAGCAGAAGGAGCTGGTTTAACTCATTTGGTCCCAGACAAACACTAATCTGTGTTATATGCTTCGCAGTCTTCATGCCAGGAAAATCAGCTGACCATTAACTAATATCTTATGACATGTAAATTGAAACTAGCTTAATAAGATTTTAACTTTTTAGTCAATAGGTGCAAATAGCATGGACAGAATAGTATTGTTTAATATGCTGTTATTTTAGCAGGACAGAATGGAACTGTCACAGTTCAGATCAGACACAGAGATGTGTCCAGCAGCAATATGTCAAGACCTGTTGGATCAAAAAGCTCAATGAAGTGTTTTGTGTTTCAGCTTACCCCAGAGCTATGCACAAGACTAGCAGGAAGCATTACACAGTGAAAACGTTTCGGTCAGATGAAATAACATAGCAACATGCTGCATTATTTCCCTCTGAGCTTAAGCAGCCTTTCTCTGGGACACTGCACAAGCAGGATAACACAGCAGAAGAGTGTCTGACAGAACAGATAATCTGTTAGGTTGTCCATGGGGACCCAAG
Source organism: Brachypodius melanocephalos (assembly GCA_013398615.1). Lineage (NCBI taxonomy): Eukaryota > Metazoa > Chordata > Aves > Passeriformes > Pycnonotidae > Brachypodius > Brachypodius melanocephalos. The sequence goes on along the minus strand of VZSR01002145.1, from coordinate 3,965,699 downwards.
CTCCTGCTAGTAGAACTTTGCCAGTATAGGGAATAACTACTTCACCTTTTATCATTTCTGTAGATTCTTAGTTTTCATCCATTATTGCACAATCTTATTGTGAGAGCAGTACTGGCATCATCACTTGTCTCAACTGATTATTTAATGGAGATATCCTATCACCATCTCCACAATGCAGATATTTTTCTAGTAAATATCAAAAAATTTTTTTATTTAATATTCCTACACCTGTTCTATTTTCCGGTGTGGAAACACCAGGCATACAGTAACAAATCAGAAGCAGCTCACCCCATAGACGTAGCCAGGGGTTGTCCACCAATTGCGTGGATCCCGGCAAGTGCACACACTACGCTGGAGCTGATGACTGCAGTTGTTCCCAATCTCCTCTAGGGAGTGCAATCGGAAAGGAAGAGATGGAACTACAGCGCACATGCCAGCTGGGAATTCGTGACTCAGGATATTCACTCACAAATGGTGTCTGTCCGTTTCCAGCTGAAGGCAGGGAGCAGCAATGAGGTTTGAGCTTGAGCCAAGAGCAGAATTCTACTAGAACCCCAGGTATGCTTTACTAAAGGTCTGCCAAGATACTAAAAATCAAGCAATAGGACTTCAAATATGAGATCAATCATTTAAGCCAACATCTCCACAGATGAATGCAGCATGGACAACACTTCCATGGGGCTTCCATCTCTTCTCCATCTCTGTACACCCTAGTACATCACTATGTGCATCCATCAGATCATCCAGCAAAGGTATGTCTAGTCTCAAAACATCATCCAGGTCTTGGTCTCTGCACAAAGAACACCAGAGACATTATTTTTTTAGAACTAGATGTATTTTGTGTGCACATGCACAGTGCTTAGTACTAGAAACTGGACAGACTCATCAACTTATTGCACCATGGATTCACAAAACAGCTAAAGAGATATTGTACCTGTGTGATCTCTGTGGTAAGGAATCATGGGTAAAAAGGCCTAAGGTTGCCTATTTTTTCCTTACAAATGATATGCATGCTTTGATTCTGTGACCTGCTACACCTTCCTTAAAGAAGTACCAAAATATAAAATATATCTACTCAGAACAGAATTTTTTCCCTCTTCCCTCATCCCAAAATAATAATGATTCATGTTCCCAAACTCAAGATAAAAAAGTATTAAGAAATGCAGAAGTCATACTACTATCTACCTAAGGCAAAGAGTAAGAGAACAAACTCACCAGGTAAGAGTCTGGATAGCAAAAGCAGATTTGCAGGAGGGATGTACCTACATTCAGGTGCCAGAGTTGATACCAAACACAGCAGAGGATGCAGTGACTTCTGCAAAGTTACTGACATTCTGTCACAGAGCAGGTCTGTGGAACCAGTGAGGAGCTGCAGCTTTGAGAAACCAAGAGACAGTCAGTAACTGTTGCTGCTTATGGACAAAGCTTCCAGGCTGGCACAGACAACTTTGGCACATACAGAAATTACCTACAGCAAAACAGGAGCACACATTCACATGTCCTAAGGACAGCAACCAGACCAACAGCCAGAGATTTCACTTTCAGTTCGGGTAGCAGCAGATACCTGCACACCAGAAGCCCCATTACTGACACAAGAAAAAAAAATAAAGAACAGAATTCTGTAGAAGCCGTGATAAATAAAAAAGAACTATCAGCTCTTTCTTGTCCTTGTAAATAACAGAGCATCTCCTCCCTGACATGTCCCATTCATTCTTAAATTTTCCCACCAGCATCTATTTCTGTTGCTGTCTTGAATAGTACAGGTGGTTTTTTAAATAAAACCAGGGAAAGGCAGGCTTAGCACCAAGAGATCCTCAGAAATCTGTAAGAATATTCCTGGTGAGGGCATAATTGATTTCCAGGGAGATGTTTATGATGTATCCATTATCACAATCTCAGAACTTCATTCCCCACCTCTTTAGGATTCTCACACTGGATTACAACCTGCCTTCACACAGGAGATGTTGAAGCTTTCAATGAGGTCACGCCAGACTCTGACAAGCACTGATGAGTGAGTCATGCTGCAGTAGCCAGATATACTAGCAATACATTTATTAATCTGTATGCAGTCTAACTCTTTTTCTGGTCTAGAGTCATATTCAAGGGTGAAATACAGTGTCTCAGAGATAGCTGACTGCAGAATTGCTGAAGAGCAAGGCCACAGTTTCACAACTGTTATACGGATTATAAGAATCAGTGCCTGGAAGCGTGTTTACAACAATGTAAAATGTTGTTTTACCTATAGAATCTATAAAACAGGAGATCAAGATCCAGATAGGGTCAACAGCAGAGCTGTTCATTGCGGGTCACAGGAAAAGTCACCATGCTAAACAGAATATAGAGCTCTCAGAAGAGCTCCACCAACTCTTGTCCAGCAGTTCCAGTCATTCTCTCCAGCAAACAGTTCTTCTCCCTGGTGTAAATACACATCCCTACACCAGCCAGTCTAGGACAAACGCCAGGGTAATCACAGCACTGTCAGGGTTGGGTCTGAGCTGAGACAGCCAGCACTAACCCAGCAGGGTCAGGCACAGAACAAACTCTCTTCTGCTGACTCAGCTATGAGGGAAAACCTGTGGAGAAGGATTAGATCAGACAACAGCAACTTCTTGAACCACCACGGCAAAATTCTCCATGGAAGCTTTGGAAATGTGGCAAAAAAAGGACACAGAACACTGTGGAACAAGTGAGATATGGAGAATGAGTGCATGACAGCAGAAAAAAAGTTTCTTCATCTTGGCTAAACTACTGGACAGCCAGGAAAAAGGAACCAATAATAAAGGGAAGAGACAAAGTAAATCTAAAAGAAATTCTGCAGACAGAGAACAAAGAAATTAACTGCTGTTGTATTTTCATTGCCACAAAGCTAAATTAAGCTTCCTAAGTCAAGCAGAGAAATAATTGGTTTAGATTTCTATTCAGAAGACAGCATGAGCAGCAAGTGCCAGTGGAACAACTAACAAAAGGTGTCTTCCCTCAGAGAAAGCAAGCCAGCAGATTGCATAACTGAGTTTCCTCCCAGTTTCACATCATTAGTCACCTTTCTCCCTTCTCTGCCAAAGGCCTCTTCTTACCCATCCATCTGAGGACCAGAGCCAAGGCCTTTCCTGTGCTGCTTCTTTCCATCAGTCACTCTTCAAGACCAAGGACTCCATAATACGGATCCTTGTACCTGTTGCAGGTATTCTGAACCAATGCCAGAGTAAAACCCCCTTCAGCCATGCCGTTGGAAAAAAATCTGAGATACCTGAACAAACTCTCCTTGTACTCAGTTGTCATGGCCTAAAAAAAACAGTTAGTTGTGAAAAGATTTCAAAACAAATTTGTTGCAAAAACCCATCACAGAGCCCTCACTAGCAGAACACATGCCACCTAGAGTCCCTAGGAAACCTGTTTGACTCAGGTGGAAATGACCTACTGGCATTTATTTGTAATTGCCCAGCATGGCAGTGGCTGAGGAAGGAAAAGCTGTTGAGTCACACTGCAAGCCACTTTTCCACTTTTGTCTGGTTTCCCAGAGGGCAGAGTGGGACAAGTCAGAAGGCTGAGATTCTGTTTATGTCTCTGACAGTCATGTCCCATATGACCTTGGGAAGTACTTCTTCTTGTGCCACCATTTCCCCATTTCTTAATAGCTAAAACCACTCAACTCATGGAACAATTATAAGTGCACAGCAAGGAGCTAATAAAAGGTAAAGGAAGAGTGAAGTATTGTAATTGTTGTCATAGAAGACAAAAGCAGTTACGTAATAATGTCATTTGTCAGCATTGCTTCATTTTTGTTCTTACAACACAAACTGTCAGAGGGACACTGTCTGACACGGTATCTTCATCCCAGTGGATGTACCCAAGCATTTACATCACTGATACAAAACCAGATTGTTGTAATCTGGAAGACGACCTCGTTTATTTTGACCAGCCCTTCTCGAGAACATGTTTTTCCTGTATAACCTCATAACCCATAATAATGGCCCAAACTGCACTATAGGAATGATGGCAGGTTTCGTGTGCTAGTAAAATCAAAGCAATTCCTCATTTGTGCATTGCACAACTAGTCACTCACTAAAACACACAAGCGCTTATCTTTTCTGCAAGCAGAGAACAAGCTGAAAGTTTATAACTGGTACACCATACATACAAAGAACACTTTCTAAAAATCTCAGTGGCATGAAAGAATTGGTTAAATTACATTCTGCTTGTATGATGACAAGTTTCTTAAGAAAAAGCATTAATAACTGCTGTTCACAACTGCTATACAATTAATAACCAAATTTCTCTGCTTCAAGTTCTACGATTTCTCCTAAAATTTACAATTGTTTGCTTAAAAATGGCCAGATTCAAGCAGCATTTGGACTGAAGGCTGCGGAAGGCATGGCTGTAATTACAGCACCTGAAACTGTGCCCTAATCACGCTCTTATCTTTCTTATCTACTGCAAGTATTTATAAAGCAATGATTACTGTACTAGGCCCCATCACTGCTCTGAGCTAATTCTGAACCAGCACCTTCATATTGCTGTAAGAAGTTTACACTGCTTCAACTGGTGTCATTCTGCTGAGACAGAAAGCCAAGCTTCTCATCACTTAAAGTCATTAAAAAAAATAAACTATGACACCTCTAAACGAGCAGGGGTGTTAACCCCAATGTCCTGGACAAACTCCCAGCTCAAGTAATTACAATGTGCCTTGAATAAATTCTTGCCACAGTTTCCGCTGGACTCAGTATTGTTCTCTGCTTCCTCTCCTACAATATCATGGAGAGCTGGTGCATGCTCTTAGAGGTCCTGTCCATGCTGGAATGCTGTATGGGTCTACTCCAGCACCAGCTCTGCAGCAGTACATTGGGAGCAATGTGTTGAAACCAGTTCTGCCTGTCAGCTGAACCGCTAGGCAATTTGTAATATTTATTTATTGATGTTCTGGCACCTCCTTCAGATGGAATTAACTTTGGGTATAGCTATCTGACAGATAGACTGGTGCAAATCCCAGATGCAGACATACGTAAACCTGTTTAGTTCTTTTTAAAGTGGACTAAATTTGCATCAGGAAATTAGCAAATGAAGCTGAACTAACTTTCTAGATGCTTACTATGGTCTTTTGAGAAGGCAGCAAGAACACGCCTAATGCAACGAACTAGGAAAGCAAAATGTGCTGTTTAGTTCAGCTGGTGACAATAAACATAATTCTCATACTGGCTATTCCTTCAGAATTTCAGTGAACTTTTTCCAAACAGTCTGTTCACAGACTATACTGTATATTTTTGAAGCAGTCACTGAATATGTATCAAATGCAGATCTAGCATTTCAAGTAAAATACTCAATAGTTAAGGGTAAAGCATTATTCACATTTTTCTGCAGCCACTATTAAGAGACTCTAAGGATTTTTACCTCAACCTCTCATTATCTCTCACGTGTGTAACACTAAGAGCTGAGGCCCAGGCTCTGCTGGCATTTGCTGGGTTAGCTCCATGGACCTCACTAGCTCTCATAATTCATGAGCTTTACAGGCAATTTGTCTGCAGGAAGAAGTACAAGATCAAGATTCAGAAGAACCTGATTCTCAATTCCACCTTTTGACCCTGTGGGCGGATCACTCTCTCTCACTGCTCCATTTTGTTCTCCCATCTCCAAAAGCAAATGATACCCACTAATTTGACAAAACAAGTACAAAAGCAAATTAATATCAACAGGCTATGCTGAGCAGATTTGCATTAAACACCATTCTCCCAACATTTGAAAATACAAATGCCCTTAATTTCCCCAGAAGTGTGTCTCCCATATTATTTCAGAAGACAGAAACTGTCGTTTCAGAAAGCGGATGGTTTTATTTTTGTGTCATTACAAAAATGCCTTTTAACTTGTCAAATGATACACTACAAATATCTTTGGCAGATGAATGAAACCAAGTTTCCTGTCATAGCTGCCAACTTCAAGGTTGAGATCATCAGATAAACCTTTAGTTTGCCTCTCGCAATACCCACAACAACATATGTTTTGAAGTGATCCATGTTTGTCTCACTTTTCCTATTGGGATTTGAAAAGTATCAGACCACTTTGGGACAAGTTCACAAAACTCTGGATGCAGTCTCCAATTGTTACGGCTAACAACATTCCTCAGGTGCCCCCCCATCTCAGGTTAAACAGTCCCCAGTAGCTCTGCCTGTCTAAAGGTAAATGCAAAATTTACCTAAATCGTATCCAGTATCACCTCCATGCCTGCTGGATACAAAGCTTTCTTATGATACAAAATATCTGTTAGATTATGTGGAAAATAGGAAGGAAGTTTGTTTCGTCCGTTTTATTTCAGCAATAGCAGTAATATTGGATTTACAGAGTTGGATTATTTCATACTGGAGACATCTCAAAATTGAGTATTTGCAGGGTACTTTAGAGCACACAGTGTAATTCTGAAGTCAAAAGCGGAAGCCATTCCTACAAACACACCTTTGACAAACTTTGTGTCTTATGCAACTGTTTCTATTCATTTATTATCAGGATGTCAGTACAAATTGTTATTTTGATGATTCCTTGCCCCCATACTTCTGAAAGAGAAAGCAACTATAAACACAAGGGAGACTGACCTCAGTGATTTCCTCTGTTCAGACAGGAGTACAATGCGCTCAAACACCATGACAAGGAGAAGTGGACTGTTTAGAATTCCTCCAGCTGTAATCTACAGTAAAAACAAATAAACAAATACGTGACTACAAGATGCAATAATTAATCCCTGCATGAAGCCAACTGTTATCTCTGCTTCATAGATGGAGATACCAAAGCACACAAAGGCTCAACAACTTACCAAGTTCAACACCCACCACTGAGAGCCAAGAGTACAGTTTAGGAGACCATGTGCTCAGCCCATAAGATTTTTTTTCCCCCCTCTTCTGGCCACAACCCAGATACAGCTTGGCCAAGGGCAGGCTGAAATACACCCATTTGGTGAGGGCAGTTGCAATACAGCAGTCACCTACCACCTCCTGGGATTGTCATTGCCTATAGCTGAGGGGTTCCTGGCCAGAGAGGCAGCTTCACTTGGCTCCAAGTCCTCACCTCAGCCAACCTCCCCCAAATTCACTGTCCTCTGCCACACTGCCCCCAGGAAGTTCCCACCCATGCCAGGCCTCTTCCCTACACCTCTTTTCCCTCCCTATCTCTAGGCCCCATGTTCCCC